>JAODAL010038524.1:0-39109 GCA_025379985.1 Phyllomedusa bahiana
GCCCCCCCGGGAAATATGGGGCACAGGTCCCCCCGTGTATATAGCCAGGCACAGGTCCCCCCGGGTATATAGCCAGGCACAGGTCCTCCCAGTATATAGCCAGGCACAGGTCCCCCCAGTATATAGCCAGGCACAGGTCCCCCCAGTATATAGCCAGGCACAGGTCCCCTAGTATATAGCCAGGCACAGGTCCCCCCGGGTATATAGCCAGGCACAGGTTCCCTCGTATATAGCCAGGCACAGGTCCCCCCGGGTATATAGCCAGGCACAGGTCCCCCCGGGTATATAGCTAGGCACAGGTCCCCCCCAGTATATAGCCAGGCACAAGTCTCCCCAATATGCAGAATAACTGTCAGCTGAGCTCTGTGGCTCACACTGACCCACAGAGCTGACAGTATAGAGTTATACTGAGATCAGCCCTGTTGGTCAGATTATATAATGCTGCTCAATTTAACTGTAGACTGTCAGCTCTGTGGGTCAGTGTGACCCACAGAGCTCAGCTGACAGTTATTCTGCAGTCAGTTACATTATATTGGCCCCTAAGATATGTCCTATTAACTTATAACAAGCTGGCCCAGCCAAGTACCTGTTATGGCTCCCACCTGCTCTGCGCGGGCACTCACTGACTAAGAGGAGGAGGAGGAGCATGCAGGCACCGGCACCCAGGGATTACTGCAGCCTCGCTCCTCCTCCTCCTCCTCCACAGACAGCCCCAGCAGCACTCTTGAGTCCCGACTGAGCGCACAGTGAGTGACAGGAACCAGCCGCAGCATGAGAGGTTACGCTGCGGCTGCTCTCCTCCCGACCCTGCGCAGAGCGCATTGAACAGGAAGCTCAGCAGCCGGCAGCTCAGAGGACGACGCTGCTCTCCTCTTGATCATGCGCTGCAGCGCAGGGAGCCCGGCGGCATTCAGCACAGCAGCGGACATTTAATATAGTAGTCGCGCGTCGCATCGTTGGTTCTCAAAGAGAACAACAATGCGGCGCCGCACTACTATAGTGTATTAGGGCGGCCGGGGAAAGAAACATTCGGGGCAGCAGGCAATATATTCGGGGCACGAGCCCCGGATATAACTGCCTAGCGACGCCCCTGCCGCCCGCACTAAGATGCAAGCTGACAGGAGACGAAGACCTCTCCCAATTTTCTCTGCGGGAGACAAAGAATGGTTGTCTGCTAGGTACATCCACCTTAAGGTCCCCAGCTACAAGCTTGGTCCTCGATTCCTGAGTCCGTTCGAGATGCTGCAGCGCATAAACCCAGTGGCTTATAAGCTTTGTCTTCCTCCTACGATGTGGGTCCCGAACTCCTTCCATGTCTCTCTTCTGAAACCGGTCATCGTAAATCGCTTCTCGCAGGAACCTGCTACCCCTACCCCTGAGGCCGACGCCTCCAAGTCTTCACTGTAAAAGAAGTTCTGGATATGAAGAAGGTCAGAGGGAAACGGTTTTTCCTCATCGCCTGGAAGGGGTTCGGGCCTGAGGAGAGGTCCTGGGAACCAGAGGACAATATTCTGGACCGGAGTATTGTTCAGAGATTCCTTCAGGCTAGAAAGAGGGGGAGGCCAAAGGGGGGGATACTGTCACGGATGCCCCTGTGACCCTCAACCCGGGTCGCAGGCTCTCCCGTGCCTCCCAGTCTGGCGGCGCCGCTGCCTGCATGCCGGGCAGCGGACGCGCTTTCTCCGGCGGCCGAGTCCCGGCTCACTTACCCATCCACGTTCCCGCGGCTGCTCCTGTCCCCCGACACTCGCGTCCCCGCTCCCTAGGGCGTGTGCGCTGGCTCTGTTAAATTTAAAGGGCCTGCACACCGGTAATTGGGTTTTGCCGGCCGCTGCCCTTATTTAAGCCTGCCTCTTCCTGATGCCCTTGCTGGATCTTTAGTGCCCATTGCCTATTGAGAAAGCGTTCCTAAGTCTTGTTCTGATTACCGTGTACCGTACCGTTTGCCTCCATCCCTCGACCATGAATCTTGCCGCCTGCCCTGACTTTCCTGCCTGTCCACGACCACGAACCTTGCCGCCTGTCCTGACCAACCTGCCTGTCCCCGACTAAGAGCCTGCCTTCTGATTTTGTACCACGCTACACCTCAACTGCTTCCGCAAGCAAGTCACATCAGGGGTAGCGACCTGGTAGACTCCCGCCTCAGCCAAGTCCATCCCGCTTTGCGGCGGGGCTCTGGTGAAAACGGAACCTACTTAGATTCCGCTCCCTGGCGTGGCTTACGCCATTGCTTGCGGTGGTCCAGAGGATCCACTAACTCCAACCGTGACAGGCACACACCTGTCTATATAAGACCTCACAGTACATGTCAGAGCACATGAGAATCATGTGGTCTAAGGAACTGCCCAAGGAGCTCAGAGACAGAATTGTGGCAACTATATAATCTCCAAAAAATTGGGAATCTCGCAAGAGAACAAAGAGTGACTTTTGATCACTATATTTACTATTTTGCCATAGGCAAACTTAAACTCTATCAGTTCTCTATCTATTAACACTATAAAATAACTTTTATTTTACTAACTTTACCCTATACACACTATTTAAAAACCGATCTCTATCCTCATCATTTACCCTTTTTGCTTCTGAAAGAGGGAATAACTCCTTTTCTATCATCAAGTCTGGTGGAACCCCACCTATTATCAGGAGAGCCCTATATCTATAGCAAAGTACTAGCTTCAGTAAGGGATCCCTAGCCAACTGCTTGGGCGGTCGTCCCAATACTCATAGACACAGAACAAATAAGGCCCCCTTGTGACCACAGTCTGCAGCAGGTGACACTTGTAGACAGTAGGTGAGAGATCACATTTTAAAACGTCTGCCTGACCTCGCCGACATGTTTCGCCAGCTAACCTGGCTTTATCAAGGCCTAGAGGTCCGATCACATGTGGTCTGAGCTCACCTCTTTTATATCATGTTAGGTAAACACCCATTCAGGTGCTCACCAATTAGCCATCAGAGAATCCGCATAAAGCCCACTCCCCCTTCCGTGCGTGCACACTCATAACATGTCCTGTAAAAGCTGCCACCATGCTCTCATGAGCCACCAACCTTCAGTCAAATTCTCCATCTCCATAACGGGCTTGCGCCCCATCTTACCGTACTGCCCGTGCCAATGAACTGCACCAACAAGCACCTCAGCCCTGACTGTGATGGACTTCCATCTCACTTCTATCATATTATTGCAACTGCGTGCCTCACCTAGAATGAACTAAGCAGACAAGGTATCACATTACACAGAACACTGCCATATTTGTCAATTACCATAAGCCCCTTCTCTTCAATATCTAATATGCATATTCATTGGGAATATAAACTCCACTGTACAATAGACCACTGTCATTATCTTCCCATAAAGCTCTTCTCCTATGTATGTAATATGCATATTCATTCCAATAGAGCTGCAGACCCCATTAAATACATGTTCACTGACATTGTAATGTATTGTCTCAAGCTATATTCATTAAACATCCCTTGTGTGATATGGTGGATTGAATGGCTAGCTGTGAGCCGTCAGAGAGAGGAATCTCACAATGTAGCCTACAGTTTATAAAAAATGATGTATGATTATTACATAGGAAAAATAAAGTAGTTTATGATTTATTTGAGACAATACTATACCCCATGCAGTGAACATGTATTAATGGGGGCCTGACGCTCTATGGAATGAATTTGCATATTACATACATAGGAGAAGAGCTTTATGGGAAGGATTTTTATGAAGGTCTATTGTTCAGTGGTGTTTATATTCCCAATTGAATATGGCATTTTTGTATTGAAGAAAGGGGTTTTGGCAAATTGACAAGGGGGTGTGGTCTGTAATTGTACCCAGTCTGCTTGTTCATTTAGGTGGGCACGCAGTTGCAATAATATGAGAGAAGTGAGAGGGAAACCATAAAATCGGTGGGTGCTTGTTGGGGCGTGCATTTTTCCCGGGGTGGTCGTAAGAGGGGGCAAGGTGTTAGGAGATGGGGAATTTGCTGAAGGTTGTTGGCTTGAGGATGGTGGAGCTTTAGCAGGAATGTTAGAGTTTGTGCGGGCCGGAAGGGGGGGTGGGCTTTATGTGGATCTCTGATGGCGAATTGGTGATGCACTGAATGGCGTGTGGTTTATACCTAATCATGATATAAAGGAGCGTGTAATAGGAGTAAGGACCACATGTGATCGGTGCACTTAAGCTTGTAAAGCCAGGTTTGAGTGGCGAAACAATGTCGGCGAGGTGGCAGCTTGACTTTTAAATGTGATCTCTCACCTCTGCGATCTACAGTGTCACTGCTGCAGATGGTGTTTACCACTAAAAGGGGGCCTTATTTGTTCTGTGTCTATGAGATTAGGGAGACTGCCCAAGTAGTTGGCTTGGGATCCCTTACTGAAGCTAGTACTTTGCTATAGATATAAGGCTCCCCTGTTAAGGTGGGGGTTCCACCAGACTTGATGATAGAAAGGGAGTTATTCCCTCTTTCAGAAGCAAAAAGGGTTAAATGATGAGGATAGAGATCAGGTTTTTTAAATAGTGTGTATAGAGGTTAAGAGTTAGATATAATAAAAGTTACGTTTTAGTGTTTAACAAATAGAGAACTGATAGAGTTTAAGTTTGCCTATGGCAAAATAGTAAATATAGAATTGTGGCAAGGCACAGATCTGGCCAAGGTTACAAAAGAATTTCAGCAGCACTCAAGGTTCCTAAGAGCATATTGGCCTCCATTATGCTTAACTGGAAGACATTTGGGACAATCACAAATCTTACTGGACCTGGCCGTCCAGCCAGACAAAGCACTCGTAGGAGAGGAGCGTTGTGGTGAGAGGTTATGAAGATACCCAAGATCTGTGTGGCTGAGCTCCTGAGATGCCGTCGGGTGATGGGAGACAGTTCCACAAAGTCAACTGCAGCCCTCCACCAGTCGGGGCTTTATTACAGAGTGTGCTGACGGAAGCCTCTTCTCAGTGCAAGACATATGAAAGCTGCATACAGCTTGCCCAAAAACACATGATGGACTCCCAGACTATGAGAAATAATATTCTCTGGTCTGATGAGACGAAGATTGAACCTTTTGGTGTTAATTCTAAGCGGTATGTGTGGAGAAAACCGGGCACTGCTCATTACCTGCACAATATAATCCCAAAAGTGAAACATGGTGGTGGCAGCATCATGCTATGGAGGCGATTTTCAGCTGCAGGGACAGGATGACTGGTTTCAATTGAAGGAAAGATGAATGAGGCCAAGTACAGAGATATCCTGGATAAAAACCTCTTCCAGAGTGCTCAACAAGACAATGACCCTAAGCACACAGCTAAAATAACAAAGCAATGGCTTCAGAACAACTCTGTGACCATTCTTGACTGGCCCAGCCAGAGCCCTGACCTAACCCCAATTGAGCATCTCTGGAGAGACTTGAAAATGGCTGTCCACCAATGTTCACCGTCCAACCTGAGGGAACTGGAGAGGATCTGCAAGGAAGAATGGCAGACCCCCAAATCCAGCTGAGAAAAACTTGTTGCATCAGTCCCAAGAACACTCATGGCTGTACTAGCTCAAAAGGGTGCTTCTACTCAACACTGAGCATAAGGTCTGAATACTTAAGACCATGTAATATATCAGTTTTTCTTGTTTAATAAGTTTTTTCTTTCAAGATGGGTTGCAGAGTGTACATTAATCAGCAAAAAAATTTACTTTTTGGATCTTACCAAATGGCTGCAATGAAAGAAAGAGTGAAAAATTTAAAGGAGTCTGAATACTTTCCGTACCCACTGCATTTTATCTAATTTGATATTAATTTTATATGATATTATTTGAGAATAATAATTTGAGAATAATTTTATATTAAAAATGCTAATTTTATATTATATAATTTTATATAATTATTATCATAAGTTAGTTCAGGGGTGTAGCTATAGAGGGTTCAGAGGTAGCAGTTGCTACCGCGCCCTGCAACCTGAGGGGGCCCAAAAGCCCTTCTGCCACATAAGGAGATACCAGTATTGTAAATGGTACATGGTAGCATTTCACTTTTTGCACTAGGGCCCAAGAGCTTGAAGTTTTTATTACTTTAGTGATATTAGTTGGGAAAGATTTTTTCTTTGTTGCCTATTGGCAATTACAGTTCATCTACTAACACTTTGGGCTCAGCCTCACCACTTCAAAATTGTAATGGACTGTTAAGACAATTTCGTGACACATTCTGTCGAGTCACATTTATAAATGTGTCTAATCCTGCAACTGCTCATACATCTGTCGGACAAGGGCTACAACAGATTTTTTGGGGTCAAAGCATGCCAGAAAACTAGAGCAGCCCCATTCATACATGTCACCCAAAGTGTATACTGCTGTGAAAAATACTAAACATAGTCCTAAGGTTCCACCGCTAAATATGTCAAAATACTTTTTTTTTTTTTATAGAATCTCAACATACCTTTAGCGGAAGGCTAAAATGCAGTGGGAACCTAAATATGGCACAGAAAACATTTACATTTTAGAAAAAATAGCTTTGAAATAGTTTGTAAAAGTCCCATTTTGTTGAACACAAAGTTTGTCTCCCTGTTTCCAACCTAGGAGGATAAATGGGTCTTTCCTGGAAGAATAGTGCTTTGTAGCCTTTACTATAATGCACTGTAAACAAGGCAATTAAAAAGCTGTGCGCTGTGCACTGGGCCCCGCCCCCACCCTCCCCCACCCCCCCCAAAAAAAAAAAACAACTACTCACAGAAACAAATATATATGTTACTGCTAACAAACTTATGACCTATAAGGCTATGTTCACACGGCTTAATTGCGGGACGTAATTTCGCCCCGCATTTACGCCGTGTGGAGGGGGGCGGGGGGGGGGACGGGGGGGAGTAAGCAGGGGGCCGGCACTTCGCCGGCCCATTGACTATCACTGCTAGCGGCGCGTTTTACGCCGCTAGAAAGTGACATGTCAATTATCTCCCCGCCGGCGGATTCGCCGGGCGGGGAGAGGAGACGTAATCCATAGTTCTATATGAGAACTGTGAATTACCGTAATGAATGGGCCGTTTTCGGACCGTAATTGGCGCACTTCGGCGCGTAATTACGGACCGAAATACGGCCCATTTTAAGCCGTGTGAACATGGCCTAACACCACTATATACCAGCTCAGGTCACCATTACATGATAGACTACAGCACTGATCGAATATAGAAGCAAAATAACCCCTGACACCAGGGACCCACAGGAGACGTCATCTCTGATTAGTTGTTCCTTGAATCGTTCTTTTTCCTCTCCTTCTGTCCAGACCGCCATGACGCCTTCTTCCGGCCGCCACTCATCCCTGCAGAATGTAACCCACAAACATCTTAGAATCCTTTTCCTACCTGTGTTATGGACACCCCCATTAAATAAATAGGTAGTAATGTTACCCACCATTAGGTAGGTAGGTATGTAGACCCCAGTAGTTAGGTACAGTGGTGGCCTCAGACAGTTCTTTGGTCTTCTTTCTTTTCTCCATGCTCAATGTGGTACACACAAGGGCACAGGACAGAGATTGATTCAACTTTGATCCATGTCAACTGGCTGCAAGTGTGATTTAGTTATTGCCAACACCTGTTAGGTGCCACAGGTAAGTTACAGGAGCTGTTAATTACACAAATTAGAGAAGCATCACATGATTTTTCAAACAGTGCCAATACTTTTGTCCACCCCCTTTTTTATGTTTGGTGTGGAATTATATCCAATTTGCCTTTATGACATTTCTTTTTGTGATTTTCCATTGAAGACAAATTAAATGAAGATAATAATACCAAAGAATTTGTGATTGCAATCATTTTCAGGAAGAAACTGAGTATTATCTGACAGAATTGCAGGGGTGCCAATACTTTTGGCCACCACTGTATACAGTTCTAAATCCTAAAGTGTCCTAATTCTACTAAGGAATGAATAAACTACAAAAAGCACAAAATATATCGAACCATTCCCCTAAAATATAACTTTTAATAATATTCCCATAAAAGATCACATGTAAACAATCTAGTCCAAAAAAAAAAAAAACAAAAGCGGAAGGTAAACAAAAGTGCCCAGGGAGTAGATACCAGTGAGTACCTAAACTATCCCTAACAGGCCAACTATTACTCTCCCTCAAAAATAGGGAACCCGCCCAGAAAAGGGCGACCCAGCAAAACTATCCTCTGTATGTCCCTATCAGTTCCTCCAAATCTAATATATAGGAGACATACACTGAAAAGGTAATGAAACTGTAATCAACACACTCACATAAAAAGTTACTATCAAATACTGGCAAATAAATGCCACAAAGACTCCTATAACGATCCCCAGACGCAGCGTTTCGTCCCACTCTCAGGGACTCCTCAATGGGGTACAGCAAAATCAGATAACCAAAACAGCATGTGTTGTGTTAGATAAAGGATAAATACATAATACCTTTCTTGCCCTGGATCCTCCAAAAGACATATCCCCAGATCAGAGATGAAAACAGAGTTGGTGTACTCCACAGTGGGTTGCCGGTAATGATTCCCACACCGGCTCCCCTCACACACTAACTCTTTATAAAGTCTGTTACCTCCCATTAAGTCAAGAATTGCCCACTCACAGACATCCATCACACCTGCACTATTAAGTACCGGTACCTGTCAGTTGAAAGAAACTCCTCCGAAGCCGAGGAAAACACGGCGTCTCTAAAAGTTCATCGCGCATGCGCGGACTTTCAAAGATGGCCGATCTGATAGATACACCTCAGTGCGCATGCGCAGATTAGTAAAGATGGCGCCGATCCGCCGTGTCTATGCACGCCCCGCGTCGCCATGGTAAGCTATACACACTGATGAAACTGAGTTCTAATGTCAAACTGTGTGTAATGTCAAATGTAACTCCTCCGGGTAAATCAGTAATCAGCACTAGCTGCCTTATAGTTCTATATGAGCTCTGCTTGGGTGCATTGTATATATTTCACATCTTACACCCATTACGGCTGCACTATATCCCATCTAGACGGGGAGGGTACAGAAGTGAACACACATATCCCGTGTCATATAGCATGTGTCCGTATCTCCAACAGATAATTATGCTACTTCAATAGTCATCATAAAGATAAATATGGACCTACCGTGCGTCTCCATACAGCATTACTCAACATACCAGACAATTATGGATAAATAATATGACAGGACTAGCAAGTGTGATCCCATTGTCAGAAAACGTGTATACAATAGGGCATATTGGCGTATATGGGTAAGTACCCGAGGACAATCCATGTTTAATGGCAGAATAGTAAATTGTAATAGACGAAAAACAATGATCCCCAAAGAAACTTGACACCAGAGACAAATAGAGGCTCAGCAAATGGATGTACTCGCAAAAGATAATGATCTTAAATAAAACAAGAAAAAGAGAGCGATTCGTTGAGACCACGTGGGTATACACAGTTCAACCTGTAAATCCACCTCGTTTCTCTCTGGAGGATTAATCTGTCCCAATCGCCTCCACGTATATTCAGTCGGACAATATCAATGCCCCTGAATTGTAACACATCTGATTTCCCTCCATGTTTCTCCCAGATGTGCCTAGCAATCGGTGTGTCCATGTGTCTTTTGACATCACCAACATGTTCCCCTATTCTTCGTCTGAACTCACGTTTGGTCTTACCCACGTAGTTCAGACCGCACGGGCACGTGGCCAAATAGATCACACCTGCTGATGTACAATTGATGAAGCCTCTGATAGTGTATTTTTTGTCATCATTCATACCTCCAAACTCCTTGCAGTTCACAACCAATGGACAAAATTTACATTTGCCACATTTAAAGCCCCCATTGGGCTGTCTGCTCAGCCACGTTTCCCTTTGAGGGGGAGCACAAAAATGGCTTTTGCCAATGCTCCGCCCCTTCCTATACACAACCTGTGGCTGGGGTGGAAGAAAAGCCTTTAAGTCATCATCCTGCAAGAGGATCTTCCAGTATCTAATAATAATCTCTCTGATTTGATAGGCGTTACTACTGTACTCCCCAATTATACGTAGCTCACTTCTCTCAAGGTCAGATGGTTCATTTTGGGTCTTGGGGACCAATAAGCCTGCCCTGTCCTCTCTTAATGCCTTTTGATAGGCTTCTTTAAGGGGTTTTTGTGGATATCCCCTCACGCTGAATCTTTCCCTTAGATCACAGGCTTGTTTTTTGTATACAGCTCTTTGTAGGTACATATGCTGCCCCTGTAGGTAGGTATACAGCCCCTGTAGGTTATATAGCCCCCCCTGTAAGATGTATGGCCCAGTAGGATAAATGGCCCCTTTTATATAGCCCCCTGTATGATTTATGGCCCCCAGAAGAATATAGCCCCCTGTATATACCCACTATAGCATATGCCCCATTTACATAGCCCCACTTAGTATTATGCCCCCCTGTAGTATATGCCCCATTACATTGCCCCCTTAAATATGTTCCCTTTATACAACCGCTTTTTGTATGCCCCCGTTATATATCCCCCGGTAGCAGGGGCGTTGCTAGGGTCCCAAAACATCCGGGGCCCGGGCCCTTTGTGTTAAGTTTTGCTCAGTAGGAGTTCACACAGCATTTTTCACGCCCCATTGTGAACTGCAGCATGTATTTTTACAGAAAAAAAACTGTAGCCAGCGCGTCCCTCTGATATTTATTCTCCCCTGAATGGGTAATCCTAGCTCTCAGTGAGTGCAATGAATTACCATAATGTCAGCCCGTATGTCGGGCGTATTGAAGCGCAATTACACGCCGAACTACAGACCAACATTACGTGGTGTGAACATACACAGTGTATTTTTGGGGCATAACTGCTGTAATGCGTCCAAAGTGCGCCCCACAAATACGGTAAAATCATAGTGGTGAGGGCTCTGGTTACTGGTTGTTTTCCCTGGAACACAGAACCCGCCCGTAAAAATAAGTGACAGGCCACTTCTTTCAGGGGGAGAAGTGAAAGTGGATGGGAGGTGGCCGTATAGCGGTGCGCACAGGTACGCTGTGTGAACATACCCTTAGGCCATGTTCACATGGTGTACTGCCGCATGTACTCTACACGCCTCAGTACGCTGTGCATTTTGGAAGTGCGCGTTGTTCAGGGGGGCCTGCTCCATTCACTACAATCATCAGCGGCGCGTAAGCGCCACGAAGAAGTGACCTGTCCCTTCTCTCCCCAGGCGTACGATATGATCGTATTGTATGGGAGGAGACAGACGTAATTCATAGTTCTCTATGAGAGCAATGGATTACCATAATTGTGGGGCACATGTTGGGTGTATTGATGTGCAAATACGCCGCAAATTATACCCTGCAGTTACGCCGTGTGAACCTAGCCTTAGCCTGGCTGCAGCAGCTAAAAACATAGACAACCCTTACAAATGACAGGTATAAAAATTCTATTCAAATATAATTCATCATCAGATTGTAGTTTACATGTGTAAGGGACAAACAGGCAGGATTATGTTTTAGTCACGTGAATGAGGTGATATTGTGATATTTGTGTACATACAGTACATACACATTTGCATACATACATATACACACACATGTATACACATACACGCACATGTATACACATACACACACGCACATGTGTACACATACACACACATACACGCACATGTATACACATACGCACACATACACACACATGTATACACATACACACATGTATAGACATACACACACATACACGCACATGTATACACATACGCACATGCATACACATACACACACATGTATGGACACATACACATATGTACACACATATGTATACACATACACACATGTATAGACATACACACATGCATACACACATGTATACACATACACACACATGCATACACAAATGTATACACATACACACATATGCAAACACATACACACATATGCAAACACATACACACATACGCATACACATACACACATATGCATACACATACACACATATGCATACACATACACACACATGTATAGACATACACACACACATGTATAGCCACATACACATATGTATACACATACACACACATGTATAGACATACACATACACATATGTATACATGCACAGACATTTATACATTTAGTTCACATTCATGTTGTTTCACTATTATACTATCTAGCATTGGTCTCTACAGTGAGGCTACTCACTCACTTGAGGCCTTCATGATACGGGCACCTGTGGACAGGGCCGCCATCAAAAATTTCAGGGCCCCCTACAGCTAAAGCTCCTGGGCCCCCCTGTTAATCCCGCCCCCTGTCAACCCAATTGCCCCGCCCCCACCATCCACGTCCTACAATCCAACCCCAGAAAAAAAAAAGAGATGCAATTGCGCCGTTGTCTTTGGACTGAGTTCTTGCTGAATTTTCCAGCATACAGTTTATCTATATTGTGTATACAAGGGCCAGTAAATTCCACATGTCACCACGATATTCTGACCAAACCAGCACACCAAGACCAATATAACCAAACAAAATACCAATTAATACAATACCGCCACATATCACTATGTATGGTGACTAATACCACTATAATGTTACTGACTAAACCAGTGTACTAAGGCCGATATTACCATTAACAACAACAATATACAAATACAAAGTAATACCGCAACATCATCACCACATATCTCCACTATAGAGATGCAGAATAATGCCACAATACTGTTACTGAATATAATCCAATACAATAACACCAATATTACCACCATACACTGACTATGTAGGGGGACATGTATGAAAACTGTCTAGGTCTAAATCTCACTTTGTTGCCCATAGTAACCAATCAGCGTTCCCAGCATTATTTTTTCAGAGCACTATAAAAAATGAAAGTGGAGCACTGATTGGTTGCTATGGGCAACAAAGAAAGTCCTACATCTAGACAGTTTTCCTACATGTGGCCCATAGTGGCAGATACAAGTGATTACAGTGCAGTTACATTTAGTGACTCACAGGTGACGTCTGATAAAGTCGTTCACGTTCCCTTTTCTTCTCCATCCGGTCCCGGCCACCATGAGGACTTCTCCCTGCAGAATTCACAACACAAACACCTGAGACTCCTCACTTTATCATAATCTCACCGGTATCTACCCCCTATGTACAAATCCCCCATCCATAGTGCCCCAAATAGTAATAATTACCCTTTGGTGCACTGGTCGTTAGTTTTATAGGGTCCCTCGTAGGTAGGTAGCCAGGTATTAGGCCCACCTGTTGGTAGAGAGAGAACTTGAGTGGGGCCCACTCAAGATTCCCTACCTCCCCCCTGCTGTGTGGGGCTCATTCAAGGGCCTCCTCTCCCTCAGCCGTGGGGGGCTCCCCAGGTCCCCAGAGGGGTCTTGAGCGTGCCACTCAAGGTCCTTGGGATTTGCTGGACCCCGCTCAAAAGCCCCTGGGTTTGTGGGACCCCGCAAATCTTAGGGGCCTTGAGCAGGGTCCAGCAAATCCCTGGGGCCCTTCAGTTTGGGCCCCACATCCCTGGGGCCGTCAGTGGGGCCCCACAAATCCCAGGGACCTTGAGCGGGGCCCCACAAATCCCAGGGACCTTCACTGGGGCCCCCACATCCCTGGGGCCGTCACTGGGGCCCCCACATGCCTGGGGCCTTCACTGGGGCCCCCACATCCCTGGGGCCTTCACTGGGGCCCCCACATCCCTGGGGCCCTTCGTGCGGCCCCCAATCCCCTTGGGCCCTCTGCGGACCCCCATCCCTGGGCCTTCGTGGGCCCCCAATCCCTGGGGCCCTTGGCGGCCCCCACACCCTGGGGCCCTTCGTGGGGCCCCCACATCCCTGGGCCCTCATGACCCCCACATCCCTGGGGCCCTTGTGGACCCCCACATCCCTGGGGCCTTGGTGCCCCCACATCGCTGGGGCCCTTGTGTGGGCCCCCACATCCCTGGGGCCCTTCAGTGCGGCCCCCACATCCCTGGGGCCCTTCAGTGCGGCCCCCACATCCCTGGGGCCCTTCGTGTGCACCCCCACATCCCTGGGGCCCTTCAGTGCGGCCCTCACATCCCTGGGGCCCTTCAGTGCGGCCCCCACATCCCTGGGGCCCTTCAGTGCGGCCCCCACATCCCTGGGGCCCTTCAGTGCGGCCCTCACATCCCTGGGGCCCTTCAGTGCGGCCCCCACATCCCTGGGGCCCTTCAGTGCGGCCCCCACATCCCTGGGGCCCTTCAGTGCGGCCCCCACATCCCTGGGGCCCTTCAGTCCGGCCCCACATCCCTGGGGCCCTTCAGTGCGGCCCCACATCCCTGGGGCCCTTCAGTGCGGCCCTCACATCCCTGGGGCCCTTCAGTGCGGCCCTCACATCCCTGGGGCCCTTCAGTGCGGCCCCCACATCCCTGGGGCCCTTCAGTGGGGCTCCACAGGACTTTGAAGTGGCCTGCCATAAAAACAGGGGCCCGCGCTGCAAGTTAAGTTAAACACAATAGGTTTACATTACACAGATTCAGTCTCCTTACTTCTGCATCAGCTCCTGCAGGAACAGAGCAGTCGGCCCCTCCTCCTCCCTCCCCTCATGGCTGCCAGGAAGATTCATAGTGACTGACTGCTGTCCTCACAGGCGGGACTCTCAAAACATTGATTACATTAGATGACGTCACCAGCAGATTGATTCACATGGTACAGAGAGCAGACCTACGATCTAATCTCTGTACAATTAAGGCATGTTCACACGGCTTAAAATGGGCCATATTTCGGCCCATTCATTATGGTCATTCACAGTTCTCATAGAGAACTTTGACATGTGAATTACTAGCGGCGCATATGCGCCGCTGGCAATTCAAGTCTATGGGCCGGCGAAGTGCCGGCCCACTGCTCAGTCCCCCGCTCCCGCCCCACCCCCGGTCACACGGCGTAATTGCGGGGCGTAATTACGCCCTGCAAATACACCATGTGAACATAGCCTTACTGTGAAGCAAGGGGGCGGGGCCTGCCGGCGACGGCGGGCCCCCCCTTGCTTCACATTCTGGCCGGGCCCCATACGGCAGTAGGGGTTCTACCCCCCTAATGGCGGCCCTGTGGGCAACAAAGTGAATTTTAGACCGAGAGAGTTTTCATACATGTGGCCCCGATTGTCTACAAATCAGGTGTCTACATCAGTGCAGTGCAGACCTTCTGTCAGGGTGCTGAGTCAAGCCAGAGGCTAAATGATCCCAGTTATGGGGTGTGAGTCTCTGGGAAAACTTCTCACATTCAGTCATTTTTTAAGGCTGCAGTCCATCCAAAGTCATACCAATAACTTGTAAAGTCTGCAAGTCTCTCCGGGTCCCATTGTTGTAGAGAAGCCCGTGTCTGGGCTACAACCGGCAAAGGCCTAGAATCACCACCGCTATCTGCCACTGAACTGAACTTGGCACAAGCTAGAACTAACTGGCTTCTCCCACTAGGTCACTGACATTTTTGGCTCACATGGTATATCCTCTTAAAGTGCTATTAACATACAGTAGTATGACTCAGCAGAAACATTGAAGTACATCATATAATGCAAGGCTATGTTTACACGGCAGTGGACAAAATACGCTCTGAAAACCAAATCCTAAAAACTTTCATAAAACTGAGTTTTTTTCCACTGCCTGTCAAAAGCTGCTGAAAAACTGTTTTTTAGCAGAAATGCACAGCATTAGAATTGCTATAGATTTCTGCAAAAAAAAAAAGCACAAAAAAAGTCTGGTGCTTTAGGGCAGGGGTCCCCAACCGCCGGTCCGCGGACCGGCACCGGGCCTTAGCGTATCCCCTGCCGGTCCGCGGCGCCGGGCTAACATGATGCCGGCCGCCCGCTGACTTCAGTCCGGGCGGTCGGCATCTGGTCTGCGCGGCCGCGCAGACCTAGCAGCTGCACACAGCGTGCGGCTGCATTACAGAGAAAGCAGGAGCGGTGCATTACCGTCCTGCTTTCCCTATCACTGCAGATGCAGAGCTCAGTGAGCGCCGCATCTGCAGCGATGAGCGGCGCAGGGAGTGTGATGAGCAGTGACGTCACACCCCCCGCACCGCTCGCTGCTGTCGGCTGCTGGGAGGAGGAGCGCGGCCGAGGATCCGGGAAAGGTGAGCGACTACTACTACTTTTTTTTATTCTTTTTTTATTTTAATTGTCCTGGCTGCCGACTGGGGGCTGCTATCTATCACTACTGGGGGCCGCTATCTATCACTACTGGGGGCCGCTATCACTACTGGGGGCCACTATCTATCACTACTGGGGGCCGCTATCTATCACTACTGGGGGGCCGCTATCTATCACTACTGGGGGCAGCTATCACTACTGGGGGCAGCTATCATTACTGGGGCAGCTATCACTACTGGGGGCCGCTATCTATCACTACTGGGGGCAGCTATCACTACTGGGGGCCGCTATCTATCACTACTGGGGGCAGCTATCTATCACTACTGGGGGCCGCTATCTATCACTACTGGGGGCAGCTATCACTACTGGGGGCCGCTATCTATCACTACTGGGGGCCGCTATCTATCACTACTGGGGGCAGCTATCACTACTGGGGGCCGCTATCTATCACTACTGGGGGCCGCTATCTATCACTACTGGGGGCAGCTATCATTACTGGGGGCCGCTATCACTACTGGGGGCCGCTATCACTACTGGGGGCCGCTATCACTACTGGGGCAGCTATGTGTCATTATCACTACAGGGGCAGCTATGTGTCATCACTACAGGGGCAGCTATGTATCACTATCACTACTGGGGCAGCTATGTATCACTATCACTACTGGAGCAGCTATGTTTCATTATCACTACTGGGGCAGCTATGTTTCATTATCACTACTGGGGCAGCTATGTATCATTATCACTACAGGGGCAGCTATGTATCACTACTGGGGCAGCTATGTATCATTATCACTACTGGGGGCAGCTATGTATCACTATCACTACTGGGGCAGCTATGTATCATTATCACTACTGGGGCAGCTATGTATCATTATCACTACTGGGGGCAGCTATGTTTCATTATCACTACTGGGGCAGCTATGTTTCATTATCACTACTGGGGGCAGCTATGTATCACTATCACTACTGGGGGCAGCTATGTATCATTATCACTACTGGGGGCAGCTATGTATCACTACTGGGGCAGCTATGTGTCATCAATACAGGGGTAGACTATGTGTCATCACTACAGGGGCAGCTATGTATCACTATCACTACTGGAGCAGCTATGTTTCATTATCACTACTGGGGCAGCTATGTTTCATTATCACTACTGGGGGCAGCTATGTTTCATTATCACTACTGGGGGCAGCTATGTATCACTATCACTACTGGGGGCAGCTATGTATCATTATCACTACTGGGGGCAGCTATGTATCACTACTGGGGCAGCTATGTATCATCACTACTGGGGGAAACTATGTGTCATTATCACTACAGGGGCAGCTATGTATCACTATCACTACTGGAGCAGCTTTGTTTCATTATCACTACTGGGGCAGCTATGTATCATTATCACTACAGGGGCAGCTATGTATCACTATCACTACTGGAGCAGCTATGTTTCATTATCACTACTGGGGCAGCTATGTATCATTATCACTACTGGGGGCAGCTATGTGTCATTATCACTACAGGGGCAGCTATGTGTCATTATCACTACAGGGGCAGCTATGTGTCATCACTACAGGGGCAGCTATGTATCACTACTGGGGCAGCTATGTATCACTACTGGGGGCAGCTATGTATCATTACTGGGGGCAGCTATGTATCATTACTGGGGGCAGCTATGTATCACTATCACTACTGGGGCAGCTAGCTATCACTATCACTACTGGGGGCAGCTATGTATCACTATCACTGCTGGAGCAGCTATGTTTCATTATCGCTACTGGGGCAGCTATGTTTCATTATCACTACAGGGGGCAGTTATGTATCATTATCACTACTGGGTGCAGCTATGTATCACTATCACTGCTGGAGCAGCTATGTTTCATTATCGCTACTGGGGCAGCTATGTTTCATTATCACTACTGGGGCAGCTATGCGTCATTATCACTACAGGGGGCAGCTATGCGTCATTATCACTACAGGGGGCAGCTATGTATCACTATCACTACTGGAGCAGCTATGTTTCATTATCACTACTGGGGCAGCTAGCTATCACTATCACTACAGGGGCAGCTATGTGTCATTATCACTACTGGAGCAGCTATGTTTCATTATCACTACTGGAGCAGCTATGTTTCATTATCACTACTGGGGCAGCTATGTATCACTACTGGGGCAGCTATGTGTCATTATCACTACAGGGGCAGCTATGTGTCATCACTACTGGGGCAGCTATGTATCACTATCACTACTGGGGCAGCTATGTTTCATTATCACTACTGGAGCAGCTATGTTTCATTATCACTACTGGGGGCAGCTATGTTTCATTATCACTACTGGGGGCAGCTATGTATCACTATCACTACTGGGGGGATATATTTATTATTACAGTGGGCATATATCTCTATAATGACAGAGCTGATTACATATGTATATTATATACATGTATAATGCTGACCCACAGAGCTGATCAATATTACTGCAGACTGATTATCAGCTCTGTGGTTCAGCATTATTAATATAATAATGACCCACAGGGGTGACAATCAGTCTCCAGTTATAAAATACTGGTTACCGCATACGATATCCCTAAATGACGCAGTATACACGTTATTGTTTTTTTTGTGTGTGTGTGATTCTAAACATCCGACCCCCTCCATAACCCTGCCCCCTAATAACTCCGCCCCCAATAACTCCACCCCCCACTGGGCCGTGGAAAAATTGTCGTGCATCAAACCAGTCCCTGGTAGAAAAAAGGTTGAGGACCGCTGCTTTAGGGTATGTTCACACGGCTTATTTGTAAGCATAATTGCACGCCGCAATTACGGTAATTTGTAGCTCTGATAGAGAGCTATGAATTACGCGTTGTCTCTCCGGGCGTACGTGTGAATACGCGCCCCAATATGCCATGTGAACATATCCTTACATAGACTCCAAGGGTATGTTCACACAGCATGTTGGCTCCATTTTTTGATCCGTTTGGGATCCAAAAAAAGCATTCAAAAGCGCTGCATAAATGCGTGTTTGGATGCATTTTGGCTGCAACAGAAACGCACCCTATAGTTTTAAATACTGTAGGGCTCCTGCTGCGTCAAACGGATCAAGAATTGACATGACAATACTTTGAACAGATCTGAAAGATGCATCAAAAAGACGGAAGTAAACACGCTTCGGCGATCAGTCGTCTGAACATCGATGCGTGTTTTACACTGAAAGCAATGTAAATCACACACCACATTGTAAGATGCATGTTTTAGTCCATTTAGGGTCCAAAACACGGATCCAAACACACATCTAAAAACAGATCCAAAACCGGATCCAGCACGCCATGTGAACATGCCCCAATAGTAAATTTTCTGACCTGCTCAGTCGTTTCTTGCAACATGTTTCAAAAAAAACAACCAGCAAAAAAAAACGAGCAGAAAAAAGATGTTCTGTGGAGACAACAGCATGTTTTTACTAAACAAGTCTATCGGACCTCTTTTCAGTCGTTTTTTCAGTGTTTTTAGAAAACTAAAAACGCTGAAAATAATGATTGTTTTTGTGTGCAGTGGAGACATAGCCTAATATATGGTAGATTACAAATGCTATAAACAAAGGTAATAAAAGAACAAAACACATCTGCATATAGTTCACAGAGAAAACAGTACAAGTTGTATTATAAACATTTTAACCCTTTTAGTAGTTTACTGCTAGCACACTACACGTAGATCAGGGACATAACTAGAATTCATGGGGCCTCATAGCAAAATGACATAGCTACCAGCCATCTGATAACAGAATCTGAAACTGCTTCTTAAGTAGCAATGATATGAGGCTATTAGGGTATATTTACACTGCAAGGATTCACAGTCCATTTTTGACGTGGTTTCAGATTTTGAAAACTACTGTAAACCATCCCATAAACCTCAATAGAAATTCCGAGCTGTAGTCTATTTCGGTTTCAGCCATCCCACTGAAATCAATAGTACAATAATTCGCAGTTTTTCAAGTGAAAATTTAATAGGATGGGCAAATCCGAAAAATGTTAAAAAAAAAAAAACACGCAAGTTAAAACAGTGTAAAATATGTTCAAATACCGGTCAGATTCTAATTCAGAATCCCACCAGTATTTGTACTTTGCCGTGTGAACGCAGTCTATTTCAAAGAATTCATATAGTAGTTCTATATTTTGGATCCACCAATTTGCTATTCCTTATAAAAAGATACAATATTTTTAGACTAAGGTGGACCCCTTTAATCTTACGGCTCCATAGCTGCTGCTATGGCTGCTATAGCTATAGTTAAGTCCATGCATGGTTTACTGGAAGATGTAGTTTAGATTATATTCACTAGGGGACGGTTCAAATTTTAGCACAGATCGATTTCACTTCCTCACTGACAGACTGGTGAAAATCTGCCAAATAAAAATGTTTCCCTTCAGGGACTTTTCTTCACTTGCACTGCAATAAAAAAAAGTCATCCTCAGTAAATTTGAGCCATTTGCTGTTGTCTCATCTCTCCAACAACTCTCTCCTTGACCCGCTGCAATCGGGCTTCCGACCCCACCACTCTACAGAAACTGCCCTAACTAAAGTCGACAACGACCTAGCATCTGCCAAAGTCTCACGACACTACTCTGTGCTTCTCCTCCTAGACCTTTCCTCTGCCTTTGACACTGTCGACCACTCACTCCTCCTACACATCTTCTCCTCCCTAGGCATCATGGACTCACTGATCAGACATTCAGCATCTCTCACTCTCGCACCACCTCCTCCTCTGTCCTGGGCCCACTACTCTTCTCTATCTACACTCTTGGTCTGGTTCAACTAATAGCATTGCATGGCTTTCAGTACCATCTGTATGCTGATGACACCCAACTCTACATCTCTGGTCCAGATATTAACTCTCTACTCTCCCGGATCCCAGACTGTCTTTCGTCCATATCCTCCTTCTTCTCCTCACGTCTTCTGAAGCTAAACGTGGCGAAAACTGAATTCATCATCTTCCCACCGTCCCACTCTATCCCTCCACCTGATCTCTCTATCACTATTATGGTAATGGCTCCACTCTCTCACTGACTCCACAAGTCTGCTGCCTTGGGATAACTCTTGACTCCAATCTGTCCTACAAACCACCCATCCAAACCCTCACCTCTGCCTGCCGCCTCCACCTAAAAAATATCTCCCGTATCCGCTCATTCCTTAACTTCGAAAGCGCAACAATGCTTGTACACGCCCTTGACATCTCACGACTAGACTATAGCAACATCCTTCTCTGTGGCCTCCCAGCTAGCACCCACACTCCCCTCCAATCCATCCTTAACTCTGCCACCCATCTGATTCACCTCTGTCCTCAATACTCCTCTGCCTGTCCCCTCTGCCAATCCCTTCACTGGCTTCCCATTGCCCAGTGAATCCAGTTCAATTTAGTAACCTTGACCTACAAGGCTCTCCATAACCTCTCCCCTCCATACATCTCTGCCTTAATCGCCAGATACCTCCCCTCTCGCAATCTCCGCTCCTCACAGGACCTTCTTCTCTGCTCTCCCTGTGTCAACTCCTCACATAACCTTCTCCAAGACTTCTCTCGCGCTTCCCCCACACTCTAGAACTCACTGCCCCAACACATCAGACTCTCCTCCACTCTCACCAGCCTCAAAAGCAACCTGAAAACCCATCTCTTCAGGATTGCCTATAACCAACAATAACCTTGCTGTCACTACACCCTCCACAAACATGTCTGCCCCTCACCTTCTGTCTCTTCCCACCTTCCTTGTAGATTGTAAGCCCTAACGGGCAGGGACCTCTCTCCTTCTGTACCAGTTGTTAGTTATTAATTTGTCACCTTTGTACTTGTTTGACCTATTATTTATGCAACCCGAATGTACAGCGCCCTGGAACCAAGGGAGCTCTAAAATAATAATAATAATTATAATAATAATTATAAACAATTATTCTTAAAACTGGCCACCATATTTTGCTGGCGGGCACTGCAGATCGTGTGTGCAGTGACACCAAAAGATATCGCTGCAGACAGAGGGGATTTGCAGGTACCAGCACTGCAGCTGAAATAGGAACAGAGTTGTAGTTAACAGCTCTGTTCCTAGGACAGGCTCTGTAAGTGCCAGGAAGCGGAGAAAACCTTTACTGTGACTGCGGCATAATCAAAGGGCATTTCCTCGCTTCATCAGGTGATCGGGTCTCCCAGTGACCCGATGCAGCCTGGGGAATGTCTGTACAGTCAGCCCTGGGACCTAGAGGAGTCCCAGGACTGTGTGGATAACAAGCCTGCAGTTAGGGCAAACTGTGTGCTGCCCTGACTGCAGCCTGTATCTTACTGACACAGAAACTAATGTATTAGCATATTCACGTATACTAATACATTACCAAGTGTAAAAAAAAAAGTTAAATCATTATACCTTAATGGAATTTTTAGAAAAAGGAAAAAAATACAAAGTGTAAAAATAAATAAAATAAAAATAAATATTTAAAAATAAATATTTTGCATACATTACACAAAGGACAAACAAACCTACACATGTTACATGTCTATATAACCGTAATAACCTGTAGAATTAATCTAACAGGTTATTTAGTGTGAAATGTGAATGGTGTAAAAAAATAAATGCAAAAAAGATTTTTTTACGTACACAGCTAAAAAAATTATAAAAATTCAGCAGTAATTTATTTTTAAGGTTAAACTACTCCCCTCCCAAAAAAAAAACTAATTCTCCTGCATAAATCAAGTTCTCGTAAAACCACCAAAAAAAAAATTACAAATGTTAAAACACAGGGAGGCAAAAACTAAAAAATCTAGATGCTACTAAGGCCTTTTCAGGCCTGATGCTTAAGGGGTTAATAAGGCTCTGCTCATATTTGCATTGTGGTTTCTCAAATAGTGCTGGATCCATATGGCGGATACCTCTGACACTGCATGAGGTTGCAATACAAATGTGAACAAAGCCTAAAGCTATTGGCTGTATATTAAAGTGATTGTTGGTTCTCTCTTTTGCACATTATGTTCAGCTTTATAAAAAAAACATATGGACACAAAGGTTATATTATCGGACACCTGAAGTGCTTTACAAGAGATGAAAGCTTTAGGCATACAGTCCTTTATTGTAATATAGCTAAACATAGATGAAAACATTGTTTGCTGCACATTGGGTACACAGAGTCATTCTAGAACTGATGAAAGCTCAACAATTAAACTAACATTCCCTGGAAAATGTAAATGAATCTGTTTTCACGGCTTATGGGTTTCTGACTGGCAATATAGACATCAATAATGATACCTGTCAGTATCTGTAACTGCGTAGGATAACTTGCCAGCTGTTATGTGGACTTGTTATAGAAAGAAGTGTATAATCTGTGTTTGTGGAAGAGATATTAAAGATTTGAACCAGATTTGAAATATAAGAAAATCTTAATAATATAACTAAGGAATTACAATGTATTAATGTTCCATAACTTGTGTGGTTATCAGAATTAAACAATGCTTACAGAGTGCTTGGACTGCAAATGCTTTTAGCTACAATGGCATAATTACATGGAGTGCCTGCATCATAGGGCTTGAGGGACACTAAAGAATACTTGTGTTATTTCACTGAACTCTTGGGGGGATTTTTTTCTTCTTATGGAGAGCATCATAAGGGTATGTTCACACAGCGTGTTGGGATACGTTTTTAGATGCGTCCAAACAGACCCAAACACACATGTAACAATGTGCAGTGTGATTTACATTGCTTTCAATGTAAAACACTCATCAGTGTTCAGACGAGTGATCACCAGTGCGCGTTTACATGCTTCTTTCTGATGCATCTTTCGGATCCGTTCAAAGAATTGTCATGTCAATTCCTGATCCGTTTGATGCAGCAGACACTATTTAAAACTGCTGCAGCCAAATCGCAGCCAAACACGCACCTGCATGTTGAATGTGTTTTGGATGCGATTTATGCAACGCTTTTGGATGCGTTTTTCAGATCCAAAAACGAATCCAACACGAACATACCCTAAAGCTGTAGGGAGACTTATAGACCCTGCAATTCTACCTGGGAAAATAATAAATGAAACGCTTTACTTGAAAAGGAAGAAACAGTTTCTCTAGAGCCTCTTTATACCCCCTAGAGCTACATCAAAGGCCTCTCAACCAACAAGAGTCCTACTCAGTACTGAAAAGTTCCAATAATGCCAAAACAGCAGTCTACAGATGGGTGATTTCTCCCTGTGGAGGAGTTTGTGTCATGGCATAAACCCCTATTCATGTTTCAAGGCTCTAAATGGGTTGGATTTGACTAAAGGTAAAAGAAAGCATTTTCCTCTCAGGGGAGAGTTCATTTCCATATGAATTCCGTTCACTGTGACATAATGGTGTGTATTTTTTGGGTTATAATGCTGTGGTATGATCCCTTTTCTGTGACATAACTGTACTGTATTATTACTATACTTTGACATCACTTGTAAAATGATTCTTTTCAATTGTGTGTTTAATATTTATTATGTACAGCTGGTTATTTTTCTTTTATATCAAATTGTGCATGATGATTCCTGTATAGTGATAAATTGTGATACATTATGGTGATACATTGTGACAAAGATCATTAGACTGTGTGCATATTAACTCTACTGCCCCAGCACCACTATTATTATTAATGTACTGTTAGGCTAGGTTCACACGGTGTAATTGCGGGACGTATTTCGCCCCGCAATTACGCCGTGTGTACAGGGGCGGGGCGGGGGGGGCCCCTAGACATTCATTGTTCTTGGTGCGTATACGCTGTGAATAATTGGCATGTCACTTCTCTCCTCGCTTGCCGTATTGTGCAAGCAGGGAGAGGAGACATAATTCATAGTTCTCTATGAGAACTGTAGATTACCATAATGACTGGGACATATCTCGCACCGTATTTCGCGCAGTATGGCGCGAAATACAGGGCGAGATATGTCCCATTTTGACCCATGTGATCATAGCCTAACTTGAAGTACCACTGTGTTCTTTTTTTTCTTCATTCTGATAGAAGTCCATCGAATGAACAGTAGCCCCGATCATTTTTCTTACCATCCGCTGTTCAAGTCTTTTGGTCCATGCCAAAAATTCACAGCATTTGCATGCAAACCAAAAGTTAATATCTTTAAAGTCATTAGTGACAGTCCCATTGAGATGCCTAGAGAGAATTTCTGTCCACCGTGTATTTGGCAGTCCCGAGTTATGGTCATGTAACAGGAGACCCAAGTGGATTTCATAAATACAATATTCAGTGGCTGGTAAAAAAATTATCTGCACTACTGTTCATGACGGATTTCTATAGGTCTAAAAGAAAGAGCAATGGTTTATGTGCTCACCTTGTGTCATTGTGTAATAGCACAACAACTAGATGCATTTATGGTATTGGGATGCGAAGTTCAGGTGCCTTCCCCTGGAACCATATATATATAGATCCCAGGACACAGTATCAAAATGATACAAAAGGGTGGCTCCATTGCTGAATTAAGCTATCTCAAGAATAAATAAACAATATGCCTCTTTTTCTCATGTTTTTATTGGTAATGAAAGACATCAACTCACAGAAAAATTTGATATTATTTACTTCAAATAACAGAAAAAGGGCCACCCCTGCAATTAAAGGGGTTATCTGGGAGTTTAATGATTTCGTAGAACATTATAAACAGCATTTATATTGAAAAGTAAAGATATTCCACTACCTTCATGTGTTTCTTTTTTTTCTTTTGGTTCCTTGTTCATCTATCATAAGATCAGTGAAACTTTGTGGTTGTGGGAGTGTCAGTAGTTCTCCTGCAGCTATTTCCTATAAGTCCCAGAATCCCTTGCAGTTACATCTAAGACTTCTCTGCACCCATCCCCTAATCCTCCTACTACTGTTCATTATCATTCTCAGACATGTACACCTCATGCCTCTGCATCTCTGCTCCACTTCACTTCCTGGTTACTTTCAGCAGGTAATATACACTACCTTTCAAAAGTTTGGGGTCACCCAGACAATTTTGTGTTTTCCCTGAAAACTCATACTTTTATCAAATGAGTTGCAAAATGAATAGAAATATAGTCCAGACATTGACAAGGTTAGAAATAATGATTTTTATTTGAAATAATAATTTTCTACTTCAAACTTTGCTTTTGTCAAAGAGTGCTCCCGTTGCAACAATTACAGCATTGCAGACCTTTGGCATTCTAGCTGTTAATTTGCTGAGGTAATCTGGAGAAATTTCTCCCCGTGCTTCCAGAAGCCCCTCCCACAAGTTGGACTGGCTTGATGGGAACTTTTTGCGTACCATACGGTCAAGCTGCTCCCACAACCGCTCAATGGGGTTGAGATCTGGTGACTGCGCACGCCACTCCATTACAGATAGAATACCAGCTGCCTGTCTTCTCTAAATAGTTCTTGCATAATTTGGAGGTGTGCTTTGGGTCATTGTCCTGTTGCAGGATGAAATTGGTTCTAATCAAGCTCTGTCCACAGGGTATGGCATGGCGTTGCAAAATGGAGTGATCAACTTCCTTATTTAAAATCCCTTTTACCTTGTACAAATCTCCCACTTTACCAGCACCAACGCAACCCCAGACCATCACATTACCTCCACCATGCTTGACAGATGGCGTCAGGCACTCTTCCAGCATCTTTTCAGTTGTTCAAGGTCTCACAAATGTTCTTCTTTGTGATCCAAACACCTCAAACTTCGATTTGTCTCTCCATAACACTTTTTTCCAATCTTCCTCTGTCCATTGTCTGTGTTCTTTAGCCCATATTAATCTTTTCCTTTTATTAGCCAGTCTCAGATATGGCTTTTTCTTTGCCAATCTGCCCTGAAGGCCAGCATCCCGAAGTTGTCTCTTCACTGTAGACGTTAACACTGGCGTTTTGCGGGTACTATTTAATGCAGCTGCCAGTTGAGAACCTGTGAGGCGTCGATTTCTCAAACTAGAGACTCTAATGTACTTGTCTTGTTGCTCAGTTGTGCAGCGGGGCCTCCCACTTCTCTTTCTACTCTGGTTAGAGCCTGTTTCATGCTCTCCTCTGAAGGGAGTAGTACACACCGTTGTAGGAAATCTTCAGTTTCTTGGCAATGTCTCGCATGGAATAGCCTTAATCTCTCAGAACAAGAATAGACTGTCGAGTTTCACATGAAAGTTCTCTTTTTCTGGCCATTTTGTGAGTTTAATCGAACCAACAAATGTAATGCTCCAGATTCTCAACTAGCTCAAGGAAGGTCAGTTTAATAGCTTCTCTAATCCGTAAAACTTTTTTCAGCTGTGCTAACATACTTGCACAAGGGTTTTCAAGGGTGTTCAAAATATCCAATAGCCTTCTTACACAGTTAGCAAAAACAATGTACCATTAGAACACTGGAGTGATGGTTGTTGGAAATGGGCCTCTATACAGCTATGTAGATGTTGCATTAACAACCAGTCATTTACCAAATTAACAGTGTATAGAGTATATTTCTGATTCATTTAATGTTAGCTTCCTTGAAAAAAAACTTTGCTTTTCTTTCAAAACTAATGAAACTTCAAAGTGACCCTAAACTTTTGAACGGCAGTGTATGGAATAAATGTACAAATATATATGATTTGGTTTATATATTTCTATGTATGTGCTGTACATCCCCCACAGCAGGTACACAGCTATCCCATCATTGTAACTGATTGCTGTGGGGAATGTGGCATCACCCAGCTTTCATATACACTGGATAGCCTATCTAGTATCGCAGAAAGGTGGGTAATGTCACATCCCCCATAGCATTCAGTTTTCAATCATGGGAAAGCTGTGTGGCTGCTGTAGGGGATGTTTCATCCTCTCTGCACACAGTGATGCCAGGGCAGCATCTCATGTCGCTTTACCCTGGCACCACTACTATATAAAGAGCATTAGGCAGACTTTTTTCTGACTGCTGCTGGATAATCTCAGAGGTCCTAATGCACATTCAGCCACTTAAATAATGCAAGTCTTCTGACCATTTCCTCCTATCAGAAGAGGTAAAGACAGTAAGGAAGGCAGCTAGACTCTAGCAGTGATGAGTCACTATGGACACATAGTTATCATTGTATGTGTATAACACCCTCCCCCTGCAGCTCTGAATGATTACATTCCTGTCAGCACCTCTGTGTATATAGTGACTGATGAGTCATTATATTCAGCCATATCTTTCTCTGTTCAGGTCACACCCACTAAAGGGCAGTGTTTCAGAGCTGAGCCTGGCTGGCTTCAAAGCACACCCACTGTGTGCTTTGACAAAACGTCCATAGACTCAGAAGCAAAACCATGTGATCAATGGACGTCACATGGTTTGTAGGAAGTAGGAAGAAGGGGAGTAAAGGGCTCTCTGCATGGTTTTGCAAAACAAGTAAATTATTTTCAATGACAATCAAATACAAAGTTCAATATAATTATGTTGTGAGCTCTATAGCAAATAAAAAGATAGTCCCGGAGAACCCCTTTAAGGTATAAAAAGGTTAAAAATCCATTCCCAGTAGGAGTTAATAAAAGCCCCAGTGCTGCATGGGAGAAGTTACATAGGTGCAGAATACCGATGAACAATTGCTTACACACCTATTCATGAGGGGCAATTGCCTAGTAGATAACTGCACATAAGATAAAAGCCAGTTCACATCGACAGAAGAGCTGCTGTACAATACTTGGGAGTTTGCTCAAGTGTACAAATACTGATAAAAATCACTCATACACCTACTATTTATACGGTTACATGTCATGCACCATGCTGGCTGTAGATCTAGTGGTGACGCCCATACTATTCAATTGAGTGGGTTGCCCAGCATATTCCAAGTGGCCAACACAACATACTGAAACCAGAAAACAGTTCCTTACTTACTGCTATAAAGACAGGTTAGAATCCATTCCCAGTAGGAGGCAATAAAAGACCCAGTACTACATGGAAGAAGCCATATAGGTGCAGAATACTGATGAACAACTCACATACCTAGTATCCATGAAGGGAGCAATTTTTTGTACATAACTGTGACGAACTTTCCTTTTTCACACGATTACAAAGAAATTGTCAATGTTATAATAAATAACATACATAAAAACTGGATGTTTAGAAGCTTATAATATGATTAAAATATATTATGCTGACTGATAATAATATACAAAGATGGGGGTATTAAAAAAATAGAATTGATGAAACAATCAAGTAAACATAATTCTAATTCATTTGAATATAACAAAAACTATAAAGGAAAAATATGCAAAATTGTAAATAATCCACCATTTCCAAGTGAAACAAGGCAGATTGAACATGTTGCAAGTTGTTACGGACGTGGTAGTGGATCCTCTGGACCACCACAAGCGATGGTGTAAGCCACTCCAGGGAGCGGAGTCTAAGTAGGTCCGGTATTCACAAGAGCCCGCTGCAAATCGGGATGGACTTGCTGCGGCGGATTGCTACCAGGTCACTACCCCTGACGTGACTGGCTTGCGGTGGCAGCCGAGGTGTTGCGTGGTACAGAATCGTGAAGCAGGCTCGCACCCAGCCGGCAGCAGGAGCGCGAGCCGGGACGGAACAGGAGCATGGCGAGGTAAGTGGGACTGCATCGGGCTGCAGTGCAGGCCGCAGCTGCAGAGGTGCGGGTGTGCCTGCGATCCGGCACGGGGGTCGCAGGGACAGCGGTAACATAAGTTTCTTGAGAAAAGAATGGTTTTGAAACCTGACCTCAGGAAATCCAAGCTATGTAGACTACAACTTGGATTTTTTTATTGAGTTCTATGGGGATGGTTCTGCATTTGTATTTTGATAGATTTTAAATATTAAATCCACGTCAAAATCCGACGTTAAAACCATGTCGTATAGATGGACCCTTACTATACCTCTTTGCTTAAGATGTTTTGCATAGTGTATTCAGCAACAGTTTTGTAAAGTTTCAATATTTTCCAAAATCCATATACCTTTGGACAGATTTGGTACATGATCTTCTACTGCCTGTAAAGCTTTAAAAGGGACCTCCTCATCTTAGACTTTTATGTCATCTAGACATAATATGCCATAAATATCTGACTGGTGCCAGTCCCAAAGGTAGGACCCACACCTATTTCAAAACCAAGCCTCTGTCCTCCTGTGTGGGGCTGAAAAAAAACAAGGCAGTGGCCAAGCACTCGTAACTATTTCCATTCTCTTCTATGGGACTCTTTCGTGAGACTTGCTTGACTGTACTTGGAACTCCCACTGAACTGAGCGGAGAGAAACGTCCATGCAAGGCCACTTCTCTGTTCTGTGCATCTAGAGGAGAATGGGGGCCATTCTCAAAAGAGGACCCCCATCATCCATTTATAGAATCTCCTATTGATACACCATACATGTCTAAGAAAGGAAAGCCCCTTTAAAGGAAGGAACTGTGGTGAGACATTTTCCACCTTATTCTATACCTGTGCAGAAGGTATTGATAGAAATTTCATTATGGTAGATCTTATGCATTATAGCTAGCTGTTCAAATACAAAAGAGGTGTGTGTGTGTATTTCCACTATCCTATCCCTACGCATCCTCAGAACATATACCTCTTCTTTCTTTGTACCAGAGGATGGAGAGACAGATGCTATTAATATTCATTAGGCCATAAATAAATGATGCCGGTCAGTGTTACAATGCCATATTTAGTTCAACAGAATTATTCCCTCTCCAGGACGTTAGCTGATAAACTTACATTGGGGATAAAGGATTGGATGTGTCATATATGTTAGATATTTAGGTTTATATTGGCTGGGCATAATCATCAGCCTCTGGCATCAGACGTTACAATGCATCTTCATGCATAAAATATGTGTCTCACGCAGGACATGATACCTTGAGATTGGTTGTCACAGGTGGCAGCAAATATGTTTCAGGACTGTAGTCTTAAAACAAACCGGAAAATGTGTTTTTGATGCAGCTTCTCTGAACATGGATTATATTTAATGGATATTCTCTGTTGTAAATTGTGTTATGTGAGAGGATATTTTACAAGGTCATGGATGTTTCATCTCGATTACGATGGATTCGAAACAGGATATTGAGAAACCGGGTACATGGCCGGTACTTCAATAGTAAGTAAATTAGTCATAAGAAGACATAGAACATAAACTGTACTGTTCCAAGTATTCCAAGTATTGTAGTTGTGTTAAATGACATAGGAAGAAAATAAAGGGTAGATAATGGTTCAACACATTTTCTCATTCACTTCTACACCACTTATCATTGTACAATATTACACAAGACTGAGAAAACTGAAATGTAACTCGAAGGTCACATCTGTTATTGTAGCTGTTAAGTTAGAAGTTACTGAGATTTTTAAAAGCCTTGTTCACACTTGTTTAAAGCATGTGTTTTTTTAAGCCCTGCATGCTTAATCCCTTGTAGTTTTCTTCCTTCCATTTGACATGTTTCCCCTTTGACGTCTGTGGAGGACAAAAATAGTACGATAAGTGTGTGAAAAGTATTTCTTTAAACTCCTTCTTAAAAAAATAGCTATTCCAGCAAAAACACGCATAACCACGGGTTTTTGTGGTGTGGTCATGGAGCAGCATTCTGTGTAGTAAATTTTTCACAAATTCTTATTAGTGTTGTTTTTTTAGTTTTGTTGTCGGGTACCGTATATCAGGGTAAAATGAGTGTTGGACACTGGTTTGACTGAACACGTGAAAACATTAATGTCCCTAAGTCTAACTGTAACCTTAACCCTAAATCTAAATTAGGGTTAGGGTTTTTTTTACTGTGTTTGAGTAGGTAAACTTACTCAGTCCACAGCGGTTACACCCCCATGTCGATCCGATGCCACATCTGTCTAATTTTTCTCTCAGCCCAACACCACAATAGGGTTACTTATGTGATGCTGTAGCAGAAGTGATATCAGACATAAATAACATTGGAGCAACATTACTGCGGGACCAGAAGCGCAAGGTTTTTAAATCACTTCAAACTCATCAACCCTAATGTAAGGTTAGGATTGCGGATGATTTTTTGACAAAAACTGCAAAAAATCAATTCTGGACAACTCACATTGCAGCACTCAGAATCGGGTTAGATTTGACTTTGACCCAGCACTTGTTAGAATAGAAGTCTTCAATGTAGTCAGTAGATTCTGATTTTGTAAAGGAGTCTTTAAAGGGAACCCGTCACATTGAAGAGCCAAGCAGCTTGATATATAGCTTGTGGAAAAAGATTTAGTAGAATTTGCATGTTATTAATTTTAATTCCTGCTTAATCTGAACTAAGGAGTCCAGTAGGTGGTGTTATCCGTTACTGACAAACTTCCTTATATTAATGTGTATGCTGAGATGGCTGTCAGTCACTGATAACAGCGCCCACTGGACTCCTTAACCCAGAATAAGGGATTTAAATAAATAAGATACAAATTGTACTGAATCTTTTCCCACAAAAACTATATATCCATCTGCTCAGCTATTCCTATGTTCTATTACATGCTGCTGGTAGATCAAATAGCACGTTCAATATGATAGGTTCCCTTTAATTAAGTAAATATACTGGAGTAGTAGATGCACTCTACATGTATGAAACTTGGTGCCAATATGCAAGTTCTAAATCGATATAGAGGAGTGTAGAATATGACAGTATGTATGAAAGAGTGTTATTGTAAACCAGACATTGGCGCATAGAGTGTTATGTGCCAAAGTTTGTCTTTAGCCATGGTATGGATTTGCATGAAAGTCTTTCGCCATTATTTTGCCACGTATTTGGAGCATTCAAAAAGTGTTTTCATCTAGTTTTAGACGCCCCATTTTTTGGTGGGATGATATTTATATCAGCAAAACAAAAACAAAAAAAACATCTGTACAAACCTTCAGAGAGAGAGGGTTCTCCCCAACAACTTTTAGACAAACTATCCATAAGGTGAATAAAATGGAAAGAAACCAATTATTTGTTAAAAAACAGAGGAAGGATGAGACAAAAAATCAGGGAATAACATTCTCAACAAACACAGTAACCAATATAATCGAATAGTAGACATAATAAAAACACATCTACCCATTTGTATGTCAATCAATCGATTAACGTATGTTACAACATAAACATAAGATTTGTTTCTAGAAAAAGCTCCTACAATAGGGTCACGTGTGTCACCGAGTTTATTCTGTGACACAACATCCAACCAAGTACGTGGTTAGACTTGAAGGGATTTCATGGATGCGGGCCCTAAAAAAATGCAAAACGTGCAAATATGTGAAAAAAACAACGGCCTTTACTTCTTACTCCAACAATAAAGTTTTTTCAAAATTTAAAAACTTTATCAATTTTCAACACAAAATCAGTGATTTAATCTGATAGGCTGTGGAAAGTTGCAAAGTGCAATATGTTGGGTTGCACTACTGGCCCCCTCAAAGTTCGTGTTAGGAGACATATGTCGGATGTTGATAAAATTAGAACAATTCAAAACCTCAGCAGTCTCCAAACACACTCAGAAATACACAAAGGAGATCTGAAAACACTCACCATAACAGGCATAGAACAGGTATAACAAGACAACAAGAGGAGGTGATTTACACAGAAACTCCCAGCTAGGGAGGCCCGGTGGATTTTCCACCTGGATACCAGAGTCCCTAGAGGTTTAAACACTCGCGAGACATTCAATACCATTATTAACATAGCATATAGATTAGAGCAGTTGATAGGGTTTCAGCGGAATGGAATTAAATATAAGTGTTTTTATATATTGTTAAACTTAAAAAAAAAAAAAAAAAAAAAAAAAAAAAAAAAAATTTTCTTAATTAATAGGTACCTATTGCATACACCAAGGGTCCTATATAATGGAGAGGCAACACATGCAAATTAGCCATGAGTAAAGGGTCATGTGACCCAAACGCGTCGGCAGTTTGGTCTCCATTCTATCTGAACCATTGGAGGTGAAGGGTCTCTTGTTTGTGGAACATTGTAATGGATTTAATGAAGATGCAAATAAAATGTGGTGATTTTAACTATAAGCCAGGGTCTGCACCTGCTTAACAAATCCTCTCTCCTGGATACATCACTACCGCAAGTTGGAGCTGGTTCGTTTGTTTGCATGATGTATGACTATTTATACATCCAGGCCAGGACTGCCCATAGGGCAAACCGGGCATTTGCCCGGTGGGCCGCTGGGGTCCGGGCCGCAGTATCGGCTCGGAGCGCCCGCCGAGTGGGCCAGTGTTTCCCCGAGTGTCGGCGCATGCACAGGGGCCGCAATGGTCGCATATGCGACCGGACCCCTGTTCCAGGGGCCGACAGGCCCCCCTCGCCACACGGCTGCACGGCCGGGTCACCGACCCAGTCATGCAGCCATCATGGCCGCCGCCTGCACCGCGCGGTGCAAGCAGCGGCCGAGGCTGAACAGCCGGGATCTACTGATCCCGTCTGTTCAGCTCCCAGGAGGCTGCGGGGCACCTGCTCCGCGGCCCGCACTTGGGTGAGAGTGGCCGCTCCGGACGGACGTGGAGAAGAGAAGAGGAGAGGAGGGAAACTAGGTGAGTAACAGTTTTATTTTTTTTTAACTACTTACTGGCCTTGCCTGGCTATATACTGCCCCTGCCTGTCTATACACTGCCCCTGCCTACATCTAAGTGGCCCTGCCTGGCTATATACTGCCCCTGCCTGGCTATATACTGCCCCTGCCTGGCTATATACTGCCCTGCCTGCCTATATGATGCCCTGCCTGGCTATATACTGCCCCTGCCTGGCTATATACTGCCCTGCCTGCCTATATGATGCCCTGCCTGGCTATATACTGCCCTGCCTGCCTATATGATGCCCCTGCCTGGCTATATACTGCCCTGCCTGCCTATATACTACCCCTGCCTGGCTATATACTGCCCTTGCCTGGCTATATGATGCCACTGCCTGGCTATATACTGCCCATGCCTAGCTATATACTGCCCCTGCCTGCCTATATGATGCCTCTGCCTGGCTATATGATGCCCTGCCTGCCTATATGATGCCGCTGCCTGGCAATATACCGCCCCTTCCTGGCTATATACTGCCCTGCCTGCCTATATGATGCCCTGCCTGGTTATATGGTTATATACTACCCCTGCCTGGCTATATAAAACCCCTGCCTACCTATATGATGCCCTGCCTGTCTATATACTTCCCCTTCCTGGCTATATACTACCCCTGCCTACCTATATGATGCCCTGCCTGGCTATATACTGCCCCTGCCTGGCTATATACTGCCCCTGCCTAGCTATATACTGCCCCTGCCTGGCTATATACTGCCCTGCCTGCCTATATGATGCCCCTGCCTGGCTATATACTGCCCCTGCCTGGCTATATGATGCCCCTGCCTGGCTATTTGATGCCCCTACCTGGCTATATACTGCCCCTAACTGGCTATATACTGCCCTGCCTGCCTATATGATGCCCTGCCTGGCTATATACTACCCCTGCCTGGCTATATACTACCCCTGCCTGGCTATATAAAACCCCTGCCTACCTATATGATGCCCTGCCTGGCTATATACTGCCCCTGCCTACCTCTATACTGGCCCTGCCTGCCTACTTACTGGCCCTGACTGGCTACATACTGGCCCTGACTGCTAATTACTGCCCCTGGCCCTACCTAGCTGATTACTGGGGGCAGCCCTAGTTACCTGGCTAGTTACTGGGGACAGCCCCAGCTAACCTGGCTAGTTACTGGGGACAGCCCTTGCTACCTGGCTAGTTACAGGGGTAGGCCCTGTCTACCTACCAAATTAATGGAGGAAGGCCCTGTTTACCTACCTAATGGGGGTCTACCTATTTACATGCCACTTATCTGACATTTTTTATTTTCTAATTTTTAGGGTCTAACATAGCTGTTTAGGGAATTGATAGGAAAGTGCTGGAAGAGAGGTGGAGCCTAAGATGTATTTGTGATAAATTCTTCAGGGACGAGTAGTGACCGGGAGAACAAGACATTGCATGCTGTACCGGAAGAGAAAAGAAATGGAAGGGAATGATCATCAGGGAAGACATCATGGAGGTTTTGGGCCAGAAGAGAAGAAAAGCAGAAGAGAACAAAATCCATCAGAGATGATGTCTCCTTTGAGTCCCTGCTGTCAGGGGTCATTTTACTTCTGGGTTGAATCAGTGCTGTATTCATGTGATGGTGACCTGACTACTGGTGATGGGATTGGTGGGGTTGTAGGTTATGCTGTGTCAGTGTGGGCTTGTCCCTGATTGTAAAGCAAGTGCACACCAGACTCTGTGACGAGGGGTTTCTCTGCACCACTGTTTCTTTCTTGCTTGTGTGTAGGCTGCTTTCACACAGAGCGGTTTTGGTGCATTTTTTGATGCGTTTTTTTTGTGAAGAAATGTACAGCCTTAACTGCTATGCCTTTCTGCACAAAAACGCACCAAAAATGCATAAAAAACGCACCAAAAATGCTCCATGTGAAAGCAGCTTTATAGTGTAGTTTATTTTAGAAAGTGGCGAGGTGCGAGAACAAGGGACATTTTGTAAGCGGATATTGTATGTGGGCTGCTGGGGGCTTAGTGCCAGGGCTGATTTTTATTCCCAGTCCGGCCCTGTATACATCTGTCAGGCTATGACAATTTTTTTGGCTCAAAGTACGCCAGAAAACTGACACAACCCGTTCATACATGTCACCTTAAATATTTTGAATCATGAGTGCTGTGCTCTGTATACAAAGGTTACAATTGCTTATTTACACATTTTGATACCAATGGACAAGACAGAAAGAGAAACCATTGCTATCTCCCATTCTCTTATAAGTGCAGTCCCATAGATGCAGTGAAGGAAATAATTATGTGATACCTCTGCAAAATGCAAATACAACTACAAAAAACGTCTGACTGCTGTGCTTGCCAACAAGGGTTTTGCCACCAAGTATTCAGTCTTGTTTGCCAGAGGGATCAAATACTTGTTTCAGCTAAATGCAAATAAATGTATATCATTTATACAATGTGAGTTTCTGGATTTTATTTTGGATATTCTATCTCTCAATGTTAAAATTAACCTACCCTTAAAATTATAGACTGTTCATGTCTTTGTCAGTGGGCAAACTCACACAATCAGCAAGGGATCAAATAATTATTTCCTTCACTGTAATTCCTCAGAGACTGACAGTATAATACAAAGTTATAGAACAGCTAGTGCTCTTTTATTTCAGTTGTATGTATTCAGCTGCATGTCTGTACTTCATGTTAACTTCTGTCAGACATATGCTTTAACAATGCATATTATTTTTACAGATACAGTTTCACATACAATTATGTCTATGATGATTTATTTGTGATGTATTTATTGGTAAGTGTTATAATGAACTTTAGGATAGAGGTGTCTATAGAAGAGTACAAAGCCTAAAGTCCGCTTCGTATACAAGTAAATGTTATAGAAAGAACACATGTGTATGTAAACATTTCTAGAGATTCCAAAAATTGGAGAGGTGAGAGATAAAGTCACAATGGGAAAGATTAATCATTTCTGGACTTCCGATCAGCAATCCTATTAAAATCAGTTATAGATTGTATTTGTAGTTTCCTGCCTCTTTAATATGAGCGGTGCTATTGTTGTTTGAATGGCAGTTTACAGGTTTTCAGGTGGTAAATTATTTAGTATGGCAGCTACTCATTGGATGTTACTTATTGGATATTTATATCACTGATCTCTGTATGTGTGGTGGGGTTTCACACAACATAGTAATCAATATACTTTTAGAAGTTATGTATGTTTGCTGAGTATAAACTGTACAATAAACAATTTATGTGTGAGTATGGTAAGTGACCACATTATCTTTGTATTGTTGTTTGGGCACAAGGAAGGTAGCTTTACTCTGACACAAAGAAAATAAAAACAACTCCTGATAAGAAAGTCCTCCTCTAACCCTTACATAATTAATGTGTCTTCTTTGCTTTGTTGATGTGTATAGGGTGGTGACTTGGCAAGTTTTTTCATTTTTTTACCTACAAAGCTTTAACCTAAATATATCATTGAAATTCCAAATTAAATGTGTTGTCATTTTACTCCGCATTGTTCTTAAACAGGTTGTCCACCTTAAAAAGAAAAAAAAAAGTGTAAATGTGTCACTAAGACTTAAATTAATGCAAAAATTTCAAACTCTGCAAAATGGGTTAAATATCCATGCCAGCTTTATGTCAAACTATGTGTGAACTGTGATGGCCACAAATTACACCTGATAGCTAAGACATAAGACGAAGAATTACTGACCCCTCCGTCACGCCTCACAAGTTTCCAGATAGTTGATTGCTTGACCTGCCGTAAATGACTTCTCTGCTTATATTGCATTTTGTTATTTTTAAGAATTCTAAGATCCTTTGAAGGTCCATGTCTTTTGTGTATAAAAAGTCTGTAAATTTTCAGTTCTTGTATAACATCATGTCTGAAGAAGGGAGCTAGTACTCTCGGAAGCTCACCATCAAATATATTCAGTTAGCCTCTAAAAGGTAGCGCCTGATTTATTCACTCTTCTACTACATTCTATGGCTAACATGGTACAACATTATACTACTCACTAAGACTTGGGGAGACATGTATGAAGAAAGGCGCTTCAAAGTGAATTGTAAAGTCTCGTTTTCAGTATATAATGCGCCTGAATGTATGAAAGGTTTTTGTGCGATTATAAATGGAGTCTAAAGTTCAACGCACCTCGCTTATATGTTAGTTGCATTACGAAACTTAGGTGCATTAGTAATGCGCCAAACATGTGTAAAGGCTATAGATAGGTTGATAATAAAAGAAAAGTCATTAGAATAGCATGTCAGTGAATAGAAACTATGGTACTGGTCTTGCTTGGTGAACCACTGGTCCCAGCAATACCTGTGCTGTGCTGGCTCTTGTTGTATGTAGAATAAAGGGTTAAAGCAGCAAAATTAAATTTCAAATTTAATGTAGTAAAAATTTAAAATTGTAAAATCTGAACAACAACAGTGGGTTATTTAATGGATAACTAGTTTTAGATTCTATTAAATTAAAATGCATTTTATAGGAGGTATTTTTATATTTTTGGGATATTATATATTTTATATTAATTTTATATGATAACATTTTATGAAATATAAATAATTTTATGTAGTTTGATAATTATCATAAATTACTTTTTATTATTGTACTGGTGGAAGTTGAGAAATATTGGACATTTTTCTCCCTAACAGCAAATCTAGCTCTACTTCG
>JAODAL010038525.1:0-39106 GCA_025379985.1 Phyllomedusa bahiana
GAGGGCTGCTCTCGTTTCTAACTCATGAATCCAAGAGGCCTCGCGCAAGCGTACTAAGCGCTGCCAATCTCCCCCATTACTCAGACATTCCACCTTTTCTATACCATAGCTGCGAAAACTTTCTAATATCCTGTGTGAGATTCTACAAAATGGCCGCACTAGAATGAAAGGACTAATATTTTTTTAATACTTGCTAAATGCTCAGATATTCTTATTTTCAACTTATGGATACTGCTGCCTACATATATTTTGTCACAGGCTTTGCAGTGAATTAACATATACCAAATAATCTGAGTCACAATTATAAACTTACTTATCTTATAGGGTTTGCGTGTACTTTTAGTCCCTACAAAGGCATCTTTTTTCAAAGTATGCTTGCATATTTTACATCTTTTTGCCGCAAGCAAAAAAAACTCTTATGTGTGAACCAAGAACTAGAAGATGTTTTACTTGAAAAACTACTAGGGGATATATTGTCACCTATAGTTTTACTACGTTTCGCTACCATTTTTACGCCCTCATCTATTATCTCCGCTAAGATAGGATCCTGCCTTAGTATTTTGATGTTTTTAAAAAATACTCTTTTTCTAAGATTGAAATCCTGACTAAATGTTGTGGAATACACTATTCCTTTCTCTGTTTTTCTTTTCTATTCCTTATCTTAAAGGGGTTTTGCCAAGAAGTCAATTCCTTACCTGTTATCTGCTCAGCAGAGAAGAAAAACACAGCTTGCTGAGTCACGGGGAAAGGAAGGGGTCTGAGCAGAGACAAGCAGTGCCAGGGAGCGTCTACAATGTTTACACAAATAATTACATTAGAACCAGTGGATTTTCTATACAAAAGATACAGGCTCATTCACTGCTTTTTCTCCCCAGTCCCTTGCAAGCTCCTTCATGTTCCCTGTCATCAGATAAGAAGTGCATACAGCGCAAGCAAGGCCAGATCAGCTCCTGGTCATGTCTAATGTAAACTATCAGGTAACTAAGGGCATGGAAAGAAAACTGTAGCTCTCACAGGCTTCACTTTTTGTAATCACATATATTTAGAAAAGTGATTGAATACCCATTTTGGAGGATACCATGTCAACATTACATCGTGGCAAAACCTCTTTAAGTAAGGATTCCTGTGTTTTTCTTTCCATTTTTCTTTTTGCTGAATTACTTTGTTTTTTGTATATCCTATCATTTTTACTTGTTTAATATACTCTGCTTTTCGACAGGCCCTTTTCCCCCTCTAAAATTTTAAATTTCCCCCAACGGGATAGAATTTATATATACCAATGGCAGCTACCCCACGTAAATTTTAGTTTTTTTTCCCGCTTGTGGTCTTTCCCATAAAGTATAAATTTTTTTACTTTGTTTTTTTTTTTTTACCCCCCCAAACTACATCAAAAAAAGAAATTTTTTTCCATTTTTTACGTGTATGTGAAACGTAAGTTGATCTCATTATTATGAAGATACGATACGAAGTCCGGGAACAACACCAATCGCCGGGCCCCCCACCCCAAATTGGGCATAATTAAACCTATCACAAAAGTTTTTTACGTTCATTTCCTTGAATTTTTAGCAAAATTGATAAAAACCCCACATGAGGAAGGAAAAGGGAGAACCCTTTAAAATTTTATTTTCTTGTAGATCCCCCTTTAGCATCAAAGGATTTTTCAAACATTATAACCAAGGCCTGTTCTTAAAGGGTAAGACACACCCAACCCGGGGAGAAAAAAAATTTCCCCTTTTTAAAAATGTTTTTTTCCCATGCCACACCAAATTTTCATCAAAAAAAGGGTTTTAAAAAAAAAAAGTGTTTTGCCCCATTGTTTTTAAATTAAAATTTTAATTTTTTTTTACAGCAAAAGTGACACAAAAAATAAAAATTTTGTAAATTTTTCCACTTTTTTACTATTTAAAAAACAATTTTTATGTAGGGGATAAAAAAGTTTTTAGGTACAGGGGTGCGAGGAAATTTTTCGGGGTGGGCTTTTAAATTTTTTAAAATTCCCTTTTTTATTTTTGTTTGGGGGGTTTGATTTTATGCTTAAAATTTTTTTTACACAAATTTTAACCCCCATAAGACCCAATTTAAAAACCCCTAGGGGCATTTTAATTTTCCTTTTACTTTTTTTGCTTTTTTCACTGGCCCCCCCCCAAAAGACTGCATCGCTTATCTGGGGCTGATAAAAAACCCTACTTCCAAACTTTTGGGAAATTAACCCTTCAGGGAAAAAAAGGGGTTTTCTAGGGCCTAAAACATCCGGGGCCCGGGTCCCCCCTTTTGTTTTTCTGGGTAAGGGCTGGGTTTTACACGACAATTTTTTTGCGCCTCAAAAATTTTTGAAATGCGGATGTATATTTTTTTTTTACAGAGAAAAACCTTGGGTTTCCTGTCCCAATTTTCTGCACATCCCACACAATCCCATCCAAACTCCCTTTTAGGGAGCACTTTATTCAGGGAAAAAACACCAAAAACAAATTTTCTTTTTCAGGGAAATTTTTTTACCTTCCATATGACAATTAAACCCCCAAACAGTCCCCCAAAAAATCCCCCATAAAATGGGAGCAAATCTACCAACCAAGGGGAAAAGGGGACTAAAAACACTCCCCACAAAACCCAAAACCCAAAACCCATTACAAATTAAAGGCTCAATAATCCTGCCAGACCCAAACCAAAACCCACCCCCACCCTGTGACAACCAAACTGGGACACAGGGTCTGATTTTCATATACCCCTGCCATATAGGGGAAACCAAAAAGTGGGGAGATACTGTTTTGTAAAACCCTTCAGACAAAATAATGAAATTTCACGCGTTACAAAAAAAATAACTCCCGGGGACTCTTTTCTGAACAGCCCTCGTTCACTTTCCCTTTTTCCTCCATCCGGTTCACACCTTCATGCTGATTGCCCCGGGCCCAAACTCGTCCCTTTAGGAATTTTGGGCACAAATAACTTAGAATCCCAAAATTTTCCCGCAACTCCCTTAAAATTTTAGGGATAGCAGCCCCCCCAGTTTTTGGTTTTAATTGGGGCCCCTGAACAGTAAAAGGGCCACAAAACCCGGTAAAAAGGGGGCCACGGAGGGATATGGGGGCCAAAAGGGAGGGAATGGGGCACTGAGGAGCAAAATAAAGGGCACGAGGGAGTTTTAATTAAAGGGGCACAGGCAGGTAAAATAAGAGCCACAAAAGGAAAGGGAGGAATAATAAGAAGGCAATGAGGGAGTTAAAAATTGGGGCCCCCCCGAGAAGGGGGGGGAGGATAATGGGGGGCCCCAGCAGTATTAAAGGGGCCAAAGGTCAGTTTAATATGGTGGGGGACAGGCAGTAAAATGGCCACAGGGGAGGGGGGGGAAAAGGGTTTATTGAAAGGGAGTATATGGGGGGACTGAGGCAGTATATGGGGGGCCCCAAGCAGGTTTTATAAGGGGGACTGAGGGGAGTAATAAGGGGGGCCACAAGGGGAGGGTTATTGGGGGCACAGGCAGTTTTTTCATGGGGGGCCCCAGGCCCGGGTTTTTTTAGGGGGAACATGGCCAAAAAATATATGGCACAGACATCAAATGGGGGGCCCCAGGGAGGGATATGGGGGCCCCAGGCAGAAAATTGGGGCACAGGGATTTTTGGGGGGGTCAAAAGGCATAAATGGGGGGCCACAGGCCAAGGGATAAAAAAAGGGCCCCAGGCAGCTTTTGGGGGGCCCCAAGCAGGCATAAAGGGCCCCCAGCCAGTATATAGGGGGGCCACAGGCAGGCATTAAAAGGGGGACAGGGAGGGAATGGGGGGCCCCGGCAGGGATTATAGGGCACAGGCCGGGATATGGGGGCCAAAAAGGCAGGCAGGCAATTTTAGGGGCAAAAGGGAGTAAAAGGGGGACTGAGGCCCGGTAAAATGCAAAAAAAAAAACAAAAATTAATACTCCCCCTTAACTCCCCCCGCCCACGTCCCGATTTCCTCTAATTTACCCGGGGCCCCCTCCGTGCTCCCCCACCCCCGGGGCACGGGCCCATGACGCGCCCGGCGCCCGAAAGGAACAGGCAAACGCCCGATGGGCTTGATGTCATCGCACCGCCGGGGTTTAGTCCACGGGGGCCCCGGCGGTCCCCAGCGTTGTGAGGGCCCCGGGGGCCTTGCGGTGTTTTGGGCCTGGAGGGTCCCCCCACTGTCCCGGGGGGGCAGGGACGCATTAACCCCTTGCCCCCCCAAAACCCTCAGCCCGTGTGTGCGTTCCCGCGGACGCACATGCAAAATGAAGAGGGGGGCCAGTTTCTTCCCCCAGGCCAAACGCAGAAAGGGCCCCGTAGCCCGGGAACTCGGGGCCCGGGGTTTTTAATTTGGGGGCCCAGGGCCCCGAAAAAACCGAAAAATAGCCTAGCGACGCCCCGGGGTTTAGGGTTGATTTTAGGATTTAGAAACTGTGTCGGGTGTAAAGGGCAACCGGGTCCCAGATTTTTTGCATAAACACGCCCCCGTTATAACAAGCCACATCCCCTTCACAAAGCCATCCTATACCCCTTAACTGTTAAAATGTATTGAAAAAAGCTGATTGAGTGCTTTAGTGTCACCCAGTTTTTCTGAACATTGGATAACCTACTCAGCTTCCAGTAGAGCTGGAAAATGCCACTAAAATGTTCCCCAAACCCCAAAACCCTTTTCCCTCTGCTATTACCGCCATACAGTGACCATATAGTGGTAGATACCAGTTGTACACAGGCTCTGCAGACTATATATTACCACCATACAGTGACCATAAAGTTGTAGATACCACCAGTGTACACAGGTCTGCAAATGGTATATTACTTCCAAATAAAATCAATAGTAAATAGCCCCATTCACACAAAGGCCCAAAATATATGTGATTACAGTGCAGCTACATCTAGGGACTCACAAGAGACGTCTTCTCTGATAGGAGTCTTCCTTTTGGGGACTTTCTTCTCCACCTGCCAGACTGCCACAAGACCTCCCTGGCCAACTCCCCTACGGAAGCACACAAACCTCTTAGAATTAAAACTTTTCCACAACCCCTTTCCTACCTTGTAAAACCCTTCCAGTGGGGTGATAGGTGGAGGTGATGGGGGTTATTGGGTGATAGGTGGAGGTAGTGGAGGGTGATAGTGGTTGCATTTCATGTTGGAACTCGGACACATAACACAATGGTGAGGAGGGGCATGAGAGATGGGTACAGGCTACAGCTTACAGGCACAATCTCCATTTGGGAGAAGAGGCAGAGCTCCATGCCCCGTGACATTGTGCTGTGACTGTGGTCTATACCATCCCAGTATCATATCGTGCAGCTTAAACTCTATACCCTGAAACTCCAAAAGATCAGCCACAGGCATGATCTTCAGAAGGTGCAGGGGATGGAGGTTAGTACTGTCATGTATTTTGTAGTGTTATTATTTTTATACAGGTTTCACCTTTGAACTATATATCGGACTCATTAATGTTGGACCAGTGTTGGATCCATTTTGTTAATAAAATGGTCAATAAGGACTGGTGTTGTAAAGTGTTTATTTAAATAAAACATTTTTGTGTCGTTTCACTGCTTTTTTTTAATCATTTTATTCCAGTGTTAGTAATGGAGGTTTCGTGTTGTGGTTTTTTTCACCCCAAGACTAATACTTATCTCTTGTCACTATTACCTCAGTGTCCAATGCTCCAGGGATAATGGGAAGAGCTGGGTTACTGTCAGAAGTGAACCCTCTAATGTGATGGTCTGCTTTTGGGGCGTGAAGGGACCAATATCCATGGATCTTTACATCCTGATAGTATCAGCTTGCAGCTTGGCTGATTATGAAAAATAAGAGGAACCTCTTATTTACATCATTTTTTATTATTTATTTAACGATTACAGTTGATTTTCAATAACTAAATAAATTAATGCACAAAAACACATGGAGCCCCCCTCTTTTTTATGACCAGTCAAGGTAAAACCGGCTGGAAGTAGTAAAACCGAAAACATGGCAGCAATGGAAGCCTTCACAAGGAGTCAGCAATTTTGTCATGAGCGCCCCGATCGAAGTGAGGAACCAATGCGGAACCGTTTATCATTAATTGAGATGCCAGGGCCATCTTTGCCGCATTGTCTAAGGTGGGTTAAAGAGTGCAGGATGACGGCGACTCCATTCCGCACTGTAACCACCAAGTGTTTCTAACATAGTTTCTAACACCCACCGGCTATGTATCGGGATCGTGCTGCGATCCAACTACAAAACCCTTTACTAGCATCAGGTTGTACTCATATGTCCAATGTCGATAAGGGATTAAGATAAGGACACATTTTTTTTTAACTCTTTAGAGCTCTGTAGTCTTATTTATTATAGATTTTACATCTCTTGCAGTGATGTTGCTGTAACAGGCTCAGCTAGCAATAGCAGAGCTGATATGCCAGTCACTGCTGTAGACCTGTCCACAGTCTGACTAGAAAGTGTGAATCTGAAGCTGGCTGTGACTCTGTGAAATTGCATGGCGAGAAAATCCCTTTGATTTAACAGGTTATTTAGTGTTAAATGTAAACAGTATTAGAAAAAAAGAAGACTGACCAGCCCTTCTATAGCTGCCCACTCACTAAAGTAATAAAGGATTATGTTCTGAATGGAACAACATCACCTTAGCCTATAGTAATAATACTGTACATATTGTGAACACACAATATGTAAATTATATATAAAGTCATACAACACTATTTAGGGGATAATGAACTTAATTTATTAAAAAAGGGGACAAAAAAAGAACCCAGATAACCCCATTACAGACAGCAGTGTCAGAGTAAAAGGTCGGCATCTTTGACAGCCTTGGGCTCCAGGTGAGTAGATATTAGGCAGATTAATCAATACTGTCTAATACTTAGACAGTGAAAACTTAGGGCAACATGTATAATAACTGTCCAGGTCTAAAACTTTCTTTGTTGCCCATAGCAACCAATCATAACTAATAGCAACCAATCAGAGGTCATAGCAACCAATCAGATATCATAGCAACCAATCAGAAATCATCGAAACAAATCAGAGGTCATAGCTCATCGATTGCCGTGTCCTGATCTGCAATATCTCTTGTGCTTCAAGAGTTATCAACAAAGAAAGTTCTTATGAGGTTTCTTACCGATTGGATCTAGCGTCTTCAGTTTTGTGTTCAGATAGCTGTGCATCACTGGGAACATTTGCTGTTGTTTTTGCAACTTTCTGTGTTGATAACCTTTGAAGCACAAAAGATATTACATATCAGATCACGGCAATCGATTTCTGAGACTATTCTATATTCTATGCTACATGACCAAGTTCCCATTGGAAAAACTTGCCCTTGATCCAAAATAGCGACTTCCACGAAAACGTCCATGCTACAGACATAGCCTAAAAGATTGTCTCCCTCACCCATTACTTGCGGGGGTATTCACATAGGTCATTTTCCATTTCGTTTCTGAAATAAAAAGGTGTCCTGGGACTTTTGATTCAGTCTGTAGTATATGGGTACCTTCAAATGGAACATTTTTTTGGTGTGTTTTTGGATGCGTTTTTTTGTGTAGAAATGTACAGCATTAATGCTGTACATTTCTGCATCCAAAAATGCACCCAGAAACACCAAAAATGCAGCTGCATTTTGATGCATTTTTGGATGAATTTTTGTGCAGAAAATCACAGCAATTACTGCTGTACATTTCTGCACAAAAAACACTTCCAAAAACACATCAAAATGCACCAAAAAGAGCTCATTAACTCCTTAACGACCGCCCACCGACAGCGATGTCTTTTGCCGTTGCTACAGACATTGGAGTTTGCAGCTCCGGGCGCCGCAGCAGCGCTGAGATCGGGGCTGTATTACACAGCCCTGATCCCAGAGCATCTCCTGCAAGCACTGGGGAGCGGGGGAACCTCCGCTCCCCGGAGCTTTAACCCTTTGATTGCCGCGGATCGTCACCGCAGCGCAATCAAAGGGTTTCCCTGCTCTGTTGGGTGATCGGTATGCGCAGTGACCCAACAGAGCCCAGGAAGGGCTGCACAGTCAGCCCTGGGTACATAGAGTAGCCCCAGAACTGTCTGTCTAACAAGCCAGTGTTCAAGGCAGACTGTGAGCTGTCCTGATCACTGCCTGTGTCAGACTGACACAGATTATAATGTATTAGCATATATGAATATGCTAATACATTACTAAGTGTACAAAAAATAGTAACCCAGTTCTCCCTTCATGGGATTTAAAAAAAAAAAAAAAAAATGTAAAAAATATAAAAAGTGTAAAAAAATAATAAAATAAAAAAAAATATTTAATAACCGTAGAATTAATCAAACAAGTTATTAGGTGTAAAATGTGAATGGTGTAAAAAAAAAAGTAAAAAAAAAATAAAATAAAAAAAAGTCTGCAATTATTTATAAGTGAACTTAAACTATTCACCCATAAAGTACAACTTGTCTCGAATAAAACAAGACCCCATACAACTGCATCATTGAAAAAATGGAAAAGTTACAACTATTTGAACGTAAGGAGGCAAAAACTAAAAAAGAATTTCTGGTTATTAACTTCTTTTACAGGCGTTCAGCTTAAAGGGGTCTTGCCACGATGTAATGTTGATATGGGATCCTCCAAAATGGGTATTTAATCACTTTTCTAAATATATGTGATTACAAAAAGTGAAGCCTGTGAGAGCTACAGCATTTCTCAATCCCCCTTAGTTACCTGAAAGCTTGCATTAGACACGACCAGAGGAGCTGACAGGCCTGGCTTGCGTGAAACACTTCTTATCTGATGACAGGAAAAATGAATGAGCTTCAAGGAGCTGGGAAGAAAGTGCAGAATATGAGCCTGTGTCTTGCTGTATAGAGAACCCACTGTTGTAATGTTATTATTTGAGTTAAGTTTTGAGACGCTCCCTTATTCCTCACTCTCTGCTCACCCCCTCCCTCTCAGCCCTGCAGCTTCATGACTCAGCATTATTTGTTTACATTTACTTTGTGCTGATAAGAGATAAGTAACTCACGTCCTGGCAAAACCCCTTTAAGGGGTTAAGGAGTCAGTTTTTCTCCTATTAACCTATATAAGCTATGAGAACTACTGTATCATTCAGAAAAATCTTCTTGCAACCCTTATAGCCTTATCGGGATCCCCTGCAATCAATGGATTCATCCTTTTGGCAGAACAACACTTTTTATTCATTTATTTACTCAGAAGAATACTTAAAATACTTATCTGCTCTTTGCTTGAAGTATCAGATCTGAAAATGTCAATATTAATTGTACCACGAGAGCTTCCTGCTTGCATTATTCAGCTCCTCTTTGGAGTGAAGTGCCGCAAATATTTCCTGCTGCTTTCATTAAGTTTGGCATCCTCTACGTTCTACAGTTTGATGAAATTCATTAACCTCCCCCTGATTGGACAATATATAATTTGAAATACATTCTTACTATATTCATAAAGGTCAGCAATTTTGTATTTTATTTTTTTCAAGTACAGATTTGGATTTTCTCTATAAATATTTTTTACTAAAAGTTAGTAGCTAATATTGATTTGATCGAGTTAGAAGATGCTCTATTATTCTTCATTTCTTTTTATTTTTGTAAATGTTTTGTCTTTTATATATGTCATTCATTTAAAAAAAATATTTTAGAATAAAAATCAAATCGAGATTTTATGTCACAGTCCTTTGCTTTTTGAGTCCTGTAAGTAATGATGTTTCTCTGATCTCACCATCATCCATTCTGCCTGGGATGACATGAAGAGACAGAAGGAGCTGAGCAGCTCCATCCACAGAAGATCTGAACTTAGGGCGACATGTCTGAAAATTGGCGGCACAGGTTTTAGGCGCATTTAATCAGTGTAAAGTGCGCCTGAAAGTACGTCCTTTCAAAAATCTGCCGTCAGGCATACCTTGCATAGTAAACTTATTGCGCATCTTTAGGCGCATTACACCTAAAAAGGCGCATTATGCAAATTGCGGGCGCATTGAGTAGCATTAATAGTGTATATACTGCCAGAACCAAGCCCTGGGAACATAGAAATCCTACTTGGAGAACCACAGGTCCCAGCCAGACCTGTGCTGTGCTGGCTCTTGCTGTATATACTAAATAGAATAAAAGGTGAAAGAAGAAAAAATACATCTTAATTTTTTTATAAAAAAAATATGACATCAGTACAACACCAGCATTGGCTTCTTTAATGTAAAATTTGTTTAATTCTCTCCCTTTTTTAAGACCTTTTCTAGCTGATATTTCTTTCTTTTGAGATCTTATATATATATTTGCTTTCATTTTAAATGATCAACTTTTTTTATAGCTTGTACAGTGGAGTCGGCACGGTGAGGCGCAGTATACGCCTGAATTCAGGCCCAATCCCCGATCATACATGTTGCCCATTGTGCTTTAAGTTAGAAATTTTGGTCCGTACAATCCTTGTTTTTTCTACAAGGATTTGTTTTATTTTTGTGTTTTACTTTTCTTTCACTTTTTTGTAATATTTTACTTTTTTTTTACTTTTCCCCATGGGGGACTTGTATCAATGATTTTCAGATCATTGCACTGTCAGCAAATTTAGTATGAATCCATCCTTGCAGATCATGCACACCCATACTTGCTGATTTTCTTGGCTGCGATCTTACAGCAAGACAATATGACATGTCACACATCTAGAAATGTTCAACATTGATTGGAAGAGCATGACTCAGACTTCCAAGTTGTACTTTAGCCCCTTTATTACCCCGCCTTGAACTCAGATAAGAACCTGTGGGGCCCCTGGATGGTGGTGTTGGCTCTATGGACCCTCCAGCAGCTGTGAGGCCCCTGGATGGTGGTGTTGGCTCTATGGACCCTCCAGCAGCTGTGAGGCCCCTGGATGGTGGTGTTGGCTCTATGGACCCTCCAGCAGCTGTGAGGCCCCTGGATGGTGGTGTTGGCTCTATGGACCCTCCAGCAGCTGTGGGAGCCCCTGGATGGTGGTGTTGGCTCTATGGACCCTCCAGCAGCTGTGGGGCCTCTGGATGGTGGTGTTGGCTCCATGGACCCTCCATGGACTAGTTTGCTAAATGGAGGGAAAAAAAGGGTTCAAAAGACCTGATTTGGCTAATATTTCCAAAGATGGAGCTGGAGTGGATCCCAGCTGTGGACAGAGTGCCCAGCAAATGATTTTGGTGCCCTCAGGTCAGGTATAGCATGGCTTTCACTTCAATGATAAGCATTCAACATGTAGGGGCTGGTAAATAAGTACTTTTACTGAATACATTGCTCTTTTGATATTGCTCTGGTCAGGAGATGAGAGATTTTATCTACTCTGAGTGCACACAATTGTCTCTAGGTTACCATCCATATCTCCTTTCCTGATTAGACAGAGAACAGGGATTGATGTCACTATAATTTTTTTATTTTGCCTGCTCTGTGTTTCTAACAAATGCTATAATCCTGTCCTCGCTCTATACTTAATATTTAACCTTATATGTTAGAATCTATTGAAACAAGTTCAGTATGAATAGGGTTAATTGTTGCTTTTAATCAGGTATCTTGCTCTCGAATAGCTTTGGTTTAAATATGATCAAAAATGTCAAGGATGTACAGTAAGCTGTGAACAAGGAACGTGTGGTTCCGAAACGCATGAGCATTATATGCTCACCTTGCACCTGTGTAACGTTCCACATTGTCTTGAGTAGCGCCGCAGCACCTGGTGCGGGCTGTGGGCGCTCTCGTCCCCCATGTCCTCTTCTGCGGAGGGGGGGGGAAGGAGGGGTGCGGTCCCGCGGTCCGCATGTCTGGCCACGGGCACACTCCCTCTCTCAGGCGCATTCACTTACCCTAAGGAGGGGGCGCATTCATGCCCCCTCCATAGGGTGTGTGCGTGCTGGCTTTCTCAGATTTAAAGGGCCAGTGCAACAGCAATTGGTTTTGCCGGTCGCTGACCCTATATAAGGGATTCACTTCCTGTACCACCCTGCCGAATCCATTATGCCCTTCGCTTATGAGAGGAAGCCTTGTTTTGCTCTGGTTCGTCGCACCCGTGTACCAGTCCCGTCCACTGCTGTTCTTTGACCTCGAACCTTCGCTGCCTGCCCCGACCTTCTGGCCTGACTCCGACTTCGAGCTCGTCTACCGATTCTGTACCGCATTGCACCTCGGCCGCCTCCACTAGACAGCCACATCAGGGGTAGCGACCTGGTAGAATCCCGCCGCGGCAAGTCCATCCCGCCTTGGGGTGGGCTCTGGTGACCACCGAGACCCACTTAGATTCCGCTCCCTGGTGTGGATCCACTTTCCCGGATCGTTACAGTTGGATTCGGCCATGGATCCCGCCAAGGTGCCATTGCCTAGTGTGGAGGACCGTACGTCCAGCATTGCCCAGCAATCTCAGCAGCTGGCGCAACAGGCGCAACAGTTGGATCAGCTGACGACCATGATGCAACAGTTCATCGCCTCTCAGCGGCAACCTTCGCCACCTCCTCCGGCCGTTCCAGCTCCTGCCGTCTCTACCATCCCTGTGGGACCCAAGCTCCGGCTGTCGCTCCCCTCGAAATTCGACGGAGATCCGAAGCTCTGCAGGGGATTTGTTACTCAGTGCTCCATGCACGTGGAACTGATGGCCGACCAGTTTCTGTCTGAACGGGCTAAAGTGGCGTTCGTGCTCAGTCTGCTCTCTGGAAAGGCTCTGGCGTGGGCTACACCCCTCTGGGACAAGGGCGTTCCATGGACGGGGGTTCTTGAGGCCATCTTCAAGGAGTTTCGCTGTGTCTTTGAGGAACCTGCACGGGCATCTTCTGCTGAGACCGCAATCTTGAACTTGCGACAAGGGGATTCCTCGGTGGGGGACTATGCTATTCAATTCCGCACCCTGGCCTCAGAGTTAACCTGGAATGAGGCTGCCCTATGCGCTACCTTTAAGAAAAGCTTCTGCAGGATCAAGGATGCTTTGGCCGCGAGGGATATGCCGGCATCCCTGTCTGAGTTGATCCATCTGGCCACGCGTAATGACGCGCGCTTCACCGAAAGGCAAGAAGAACTCCGTCAGGAACATGATCTTGCCCAGCCTCGTCGGTTCCCACGCTTGGCTCTGGTGTTCCAGAAGCCTCCTTTGCCTCTCACGCAGCACTATGGCGAGGAGCCTTTGCAAGTGGACCATGCCCCCTTTTCTGCCCAGGAGCTGTCCCGTCAGTGCGCAGAAAACCTGTGCCTGTATTGCTCCAGTCCGGAGCACCTTCGGCGAGACTGTCCACTTCTTCCGGGTCTGGGAAACGCATGCACCTAGGCCACGTGGGAGAGGCGTCCCTAGGTGTGAGTAGTCCCTCTCCACGTCTGACCATGCAAATCGTGTCTGGCTCTGGAACGCGAGTCCAAGTTCCTGACTTCCTGGATTCCGGTTCTGCCGGAAATTTCATGGATGCCGCCCTGGTATCGAAACTTCGCCTCCCGGTGGTTCGCCTCGAGAAGCCCCTGGCCATCTCCTCTGTGAGTGGAGAGATCCTGCGTGATACCGATGTCTCACAGAGCCTGTCTCAATGCACTTAGGGGTGTTCCACTGTGAAAAGATCTCGTTCTACGTACTGCCCCACTCCTCGTCGGCAGTCCTGTTGGGATTGCCGTGGCTGCAGCTACATGCTCCTATTTTGGACTTGAAAACGGGCGAAGTCACACTTTGGAGACAAGATTGCCGGTTTTGTTGTCTGGTGGCACCTCGCCCGGTGCATCCCACTTCACCGCCAGCGTCCTTGAAACCCCTGCCTGGGTTACCTGCTGAGTACTAGGACTTTGCCGGAGTCTTCTCTGCAAAGCAGGAAGAGACTTTGCCACCTCACCGCCCCTATGACTGCCCTTTTGACCTGTTGCAGGGCACGAGCCCTCCTCGGGGCAGGGTCTATCCACTGTCAGTGCCAGAAACCAAGGCCATGTTGGACTATATACAGGAAAACCTCAAGAAGGGCTTCATCCACAAGTCCTCCTCGCCGGCTGGAGCAGGCTACTTCTTCGTGGAGAAAAGGATGGCTCGTTACGTCCCTGTATAGACTACCGTGGTCTTAATAAGATTACGGTGAAGAATCGCTATCCGCTACCCCTGATCTCTGAACTCTTCGATCCCTTACGTGGGGCCTGGATTTTCTCCAAGTGGGATTTGTGAGGCGCCTATAAACTTGTCCGTGTCCGGGAAGGCGACAAATGGAAAATGGCGTTCAGCACCAGGAACGAGCATTTCGAATATCTTGTCATGCTTTTCGGCCTCTACAATACCCCTACTGTGTTTCAGGGGTTCGTTAATGAGATCTCTTATATTCTTTCGTTGTCGTGTATCTGGATGATATTTTGGTCTTTTTCATCGGATGCCAAGTCCCACTGTCTCCATGTGCGCCAGATCCTTAGTCGACTTCGTGAAAAACGCCTCTACGCCAAGTTGGAGAAATGTCAGTTTCATCAATCCATTCTGCCCTTCATTGGATTCATTATTTCAGCCAAGGAACTCCAAATAGACCAGGCCAAATTGTCTGCAGTCCTGAAGTGGCATCGTCCTGTTGGCCTTCGGGCTATCCAATGGTTCCTGGGGTATGCCAATTATTACCGCCAGATCAACCCACACTTCTCGACATTGGTGGCAAGCCCGCTGGTCCCTTTTCTTCTCTTGGTTCGATTTTGTGATCCATTTTGCCCAGCTGAGAAGAACATCAAGGCAGATGCCCTGTCGTGGGCTGCGGATGTCTTGCGTGAGGAGTCACCCCCCTGCCACATCATTCCTCCAGAGCGTCTGATTTCAGCAGCCCCGGTGGATCTCCGACAGGTTCCTCCTGGCAAGAGTTACGTGCGTCCTGCACTCCGGAGGAGAATCCTGAACTGGGGTCATTGCTGGTGGCCCTCACTAAGAAGAAGGGCAGTCCGAGGCAATGGCCACAGGAGGCTGAAGACGCCTTCTCCCAGCACAAGGTGGCATTTGCTTCTGCCCCCATTCTTACTCGTCCGGACATCGAGAAGCATTTCTTCCTGGAGGAAGATGCGTCCTCGGTGGGAGCAAGGGCGGTGCTTTCGCAGTGGGACCCCAAGGGCAAGACTATCACTTGCGGGTTTTTTTAAAAAACGCTCTCCCCTGCCGAAAAAAACTACACTATTGGAGACCGCAAGCTGCTAGCCATTAAGTTGGCCCTGGAAGAGTGGCGTCATCTGCTGGAGGGAGCTCTCCACCCGATCACAATCTACTCCGATCACAAGAACCTGGCGTACCTTCAGTCGGCCAAGCGCCTTAACCCCCGGCAAGCGCGCTGGTCTCTTTTCTTCTCTCGGTTCAATTTTGGGATCCACTTTCGCCCAGCTGAGAAGAACATCAAGGCGGATGCCCTGTCGCGAGCCGCTGATGTCTTGGGTGAGGAGTCACCCCCCTGCCACATCATTCCTCCAGAGCGTCTGATCTCAGCAGCCCCGGTGGATCTCCAACAGGTTCCTCCTGGCAAGAGTTACGTGCGTCCTGCACTCCGGAGGAGGATCCTGAACTGGGGTCATTGCTCTTGTGCGGTCGGTCACCCGGGAATTTGGAAGACTGGGCAGCATATTGCCCACTACTACTGGTGGCCGGACCTAGCCCAGGACATCAAGCACTTGATCTTCAGACTTCATTACGGATCTTCCACCGTCTGCCGGTAATACCGTCATCTGGGTCATTGTGGATCGGTTCTCTAAGATGGCGCACTTTGTACCACTGCCTGGGCTGCCTTCTGCGCCTCATCTTGCGACTTTCTGCTTCTTGCACATCTTTCGCTTGCATGGCCTTCCTCGGCACATCGTGTCTGATCGTGGGGTGCAGTTTGTGTCCAGATTCTGGCGTTCCCTCTGTTCACAGTTTAAAGTAAACCTGGATTTTTCCTCAGCCTACAACCCACAGACGAACGGGCAGGTGAAAAGAGTCAATCATATCTTGGAGAGCTACTTGCGCCATTTTGTGTTGGCTCAGCAAGATGACTGGTCTGGCTTGTTACCCTGGGTGGAGTTTTCTTATAACTCTCTGGACTCTGACTCTGCCGGGGCCTCTCCATTTTCTGTAGTCTATGGTCTTCATTTTCGCCCACCCCTTCCCCTAGCTGCGGCCTCTGATGTTCCTGCCGTGGACTCTTTGGTTCGTGACCTCAGGGCCATCTGGAGTGACACCCGGCAAGCCTTGCAACAGGCCTCTGCCCAGACAAAACGGCAAGCAGATAGGTACCGGAGACCTCCTCCATTGTTTGCTCCCGGGGATAAAGTTTGGTTGTCCTCCAGATATGTTCGTTTGGAGATCCCCAATAATAAGCTGGTTCCCCAGCTTGTGGTCCTGAAGAAAATCAACCCGGTGGCGTACAAACTCCGGTTACCCCTCTCGATGCGGATCCCAAACTCCTTGCACGTATCCCTGCTCAAGTCTGTTATCTTGAACAGATTTTCCCGAAAGGTGTCACCTCCTGCTCCTGTGGCTGATAGCTCTGATGTCTTTTCCGTTAGAGAGATTTTGGCTATGAAGACGATCAGAGGGAAGCGTTATTTCCATATTGATTGGAAGGGGTTCGGGTACGAGGAGAGATCCTGGGAGCCGGAGGACAACATCCTGGACCGGGGGTTGCTTCGGAGAGTGCTTCAGGCCAGAAGAAAGGGGAGGCCGAAGGGGGGAGTACTGTCACGAGTAGCGCCGCAGCCTCTGGTCCGGGCTGCGGGTGCACTCGTCCCCCCATGTCCTTTTCTGCGCCCGAAGTGTGCGGTCCTGCGGTCCGCATGTCTGACCACGGGCGCACTCCCTCCCCCGGGTGCATTCACTTACCTCGCTGCGCTCCTGCTTGCCTGCGGCTGTCTGGCCGGCCGGCGCGCGGCCCCGCTTTCTTAGATTTAAAGGGCCACCGCTGAACCTATATAAGGGATTCACTTCCTGTACCACCCTGCCGAATCCATAATGCCCTTTGCTTATGAGAGGAAACCTTGTTTTGCTCCAGTTCGTCGCACCCGTGTACCAGTCCCGTCCGCTGCTGTCCTTTGACCTGGAACCTTTGCTGCTTGCCCCGACCTTCTGGCCTGACTCCGACTTCGAGCTCTTCTACCGATTCTGTACCGCATTGCACCTCGGCCGCCTCCACTAGCCAGCCACATCAGGGGTAGCGACCTGGTAGAATCCCGCCGCGGCAAGTCCATCCTGCCTTGCGGCGGGCTCTGGTTAAAGCCGGGACCTACTTAGATTCCGCTTCCTGGTGTGGTCTGTACCACCGCTTGCGGCGGTCCAGTGGATCCACTTTCCCGGATCGTTACACACATACTGTATATATTTTTTAATGAGTTAAAATAAAATATTTTTCTTTTACATATGGGCTGGTGTTCACCTCAACCCGACTTTGTTTGCAAGTAAATTCAGCTTGATTATCCTGCCTGTTCAGCAGCACCTGGTGAACCGCCCAAGAAACAAGGAGTTTTTCTGTGCTTCTACATAGAAGGTTGATGAGTGGGCATAGTATTTATCTCTTACAAGATTAGATTGTTTAATTGCTTACCTTTGAAAAGCAATTGTTTTCACTCCTGGGAGGTCAATAGTTGTTTACTTACAAATTAACCCCTTAAGCACTTAATGACCAACACAGTTTTTGCCTCCTTGTGTTTCAACAACCGTAACTTTTTTATTTTTTCAATGACACAGTTGTATGAGGCCTTGTTTTATTCGGGGCAAGTTGTACATTTTGAGGGAATAGTTTAAGTTCACTTATAAATTATTGCAGATTTTTTTATTAAATTTGTTTGTTTTTTTAATTTGTTTTTTTCACCCTCACATTTAAAATTTAAAATAATTGTTAGATTAATTTAAGGTAATTAGGTCGGTGGATACCTAAATATGTGTAGGAGTTTTTTTTTGTGTGTGTGTGTAATGTATCCCAAAATTACTTTTTATTAAATTTATTTATGAAACGGACTGGGGTAGGGGATCCACTGGACCCCCGAAGCGTGGGGAGAACCCCACACCAAGAAGTGGGTTAAGTGGGCCCCCGGGGTTTTCACCAGACCCCCGCCGCAAAGCTGGGGACTTGCTGCGGCGGGATTCTCCGGGGTGCCCCCCTAAAGTGATTGCGCGGGGGGCAGAAAAGGCAAACCCGCTGTAAGAACCATGTGGGGGGTGGGGCCAGAAGGTCAGGGCGGCGGCAAAGGTTCGTGGGTCGATGACGGGCAGAATGGTACACGAGAGACAAAAGGAAGTGACAAAAGGCTTCTTTGCATAGGTTGGGCACTATGGAATCGGCGAGGTCAAGGAAAGAGGGGGGAGCCATTTTATGGGGTCAGGGCCCAGCAACACAATTCCGGTGCTGGCCCTTTAAAATTTAACAGACCCCAGCGGGGGCGTGCCTGGGAGTGGGGAGCGCGTCGGGCTGGCAGATGGCTGAGACAGAGCAGGAGGTGGCCCAGGTAAGTGACGCGCCCGGGGAAAGTGGGTGTGCCCGGAACGTGAGGCACCACCCCCGGACGCAACGGGGCGGGGACCGAGCGGCCCCCGCACCCCGGAACGGGCTCGGGCCCCCCCGTGACGCATCCCTCCCCCCCGGGGTCTCCCCCCCCTCTGGCTGAAAAAAATTTCCAAAGAAAAACCCGGGTCCTGATTTTTCCCCAGCCCCGATTTTTCCCTCAGGCCCGAACCTCTTCCAATCAAAAAGGAAATGATGTTTCCCTTTGATCGTTTCCCTGGCAGGATTTCCTTTACGGTAAAATCATGGGTTGGCTTGGGGGGGAGGTAAAAGTCCGGAATACCTGTTCAATAAGGGTTTTAAGCGGGAAACGTGGAAGGGTTTCAGGATCTGCATGGGGGGGGAAGCCGGAGCTTGAGGCCCGGGTTTGTTTTTGGACTTGAAAGGCCCAGGTGGGGGCCAAATTTGTAAGTGGAATTTCAGGTGGTATTTGGGAGGATACCCAGATTTACCCCGGGGGAAAACGAGGGTTGGGGCCTCCCGTTAATATACGCTTGGTTTATTGGGTGGAGGCCTGTGCAGAGAACGTGGTGTGCCCAGACGGTCCAGGTCCGAAAAAAGGTGTCACGGCGGGGGACGTCAGGTCAAAGAAAATGGTGGGATGTAGTTCCCACAAAAAACGGAGAAGCCCCGCAGCTCCGAATCCAAGAGTTGAAGTGAACATTGCCCAAGGTACAAGCCGCCCAATGTCCTGCAAGCCGCACAAAGTGTGTAGGTTTTTCCAGGATTGGTTGACTCTTTCCCTGCCCGTTGGCTGCGGATGGAAGCAGAGGGGGAGTCCAGATCCACCTTTAAAACGGGAAAAAAGGGGACCGCCAGAATTGGAGACAAACTGCCCCCGGATCCAGGACAAATGTTGAGGAAGGCCTGCAAAGGGGAAGACTTCAGGAGAAGGGGGTCGCCAGACGAGGCGCGGATGGCAACCCAGGCAGTGGTACAAAGGTGCCATCTTAGAAAATCGTCCAATGACCCAGTGACGGATTACCAGACGGGGGGGGATCCGAAATAAGTCCGGGCTTTTGGGACATTGGCGGTCTGGAATGGACAGCGGCGAAGCAATCCCCAGGCTTGAGGTGGGGTGTCTTGTTGCGGGCACCGGGAGCCGAATCACAAACCTTACAGCCGGACAAGGTCGGCCCCAATAGTGGGGCTTTAAGCGGGGTCGTCTTTCTATACCGGGTGTCCCCCCAACCCCAACCATGACCCCATTTTCGGATTCCCCCTTTAAAGTGCGGGCAAAAGTAAGTTTTCCCAGGAGGAATTGCGAAGATCCACCGGAGCCGCAGAAAATCGGGACTGTTAGGTGGATGAGGGGGTGGGGCGACCCCACCAACGAGTCCGGGCCCCTGACAAGGCATCACCCTTGACGTTTTTTTTGGGGCCGGGCAAAAAAGGATCACGAAGTTAAAGTTGAGAAAAGTGAGCCAACGAGCCTGCCGGGGATCAAGGCGCTGAGCCGTTGGGGTAAAAAGTTCTTGGGTCGAGTAAATAGTAAACCAGTGGGGAGCCCCTTCCCGCGATGGCACCACTCTTCAAGGGGCCAATTAATGGCCAAAAATTCGCGGGGCTCCAAAAAATGTAGTTTCTTTTCGGCGGAAGAATTTTTAGAAAGAACCCCACACCAACAGACGAAATTGGAGTCCGTTGAGAGGCACCGCCCTGGTTACGATGACGCGTCCACCCCCGGGGGAAAAAGTTTTCGATTTTCGGAAGATCAAGGGGGGGGGGGCCCGAGGCAAACCAAAACCTTGAGCCCCGGGGAATGCGTCTTCAGCCGGGGCCATCCCTAGGATTTCCAGACTTCTTAGTGAGGGCCCCCCAAAGGGAGCCCAGTTTCAAGGTGGGGGGAAAATGGCGGGGATAATTTCAAAGCCAAGAACCCTGGTGGCCTGAAGGCCCCCCCCCAGGAAAAGGGAGATAGTTTGGCGGGTCCATTGAAGTCCTTGGAAACCCCAATATTTTATCTAGAAAGGGCAGACTGGCTGGTTTAAAACTGGCACTTCCTAATTTGGCGAAAAACTGATGCTCCCCGAAGCGTCTGAGGGGCCTGGCACACTGGGCGGGGGATTTGAACAGGCGGAAAATCAGTATCGTCCCGATACTGACCCCGCAGGAATTGGGTCCTGAAGATTTGTTACGAACCCCCGAAAAAAAATGGCAGGGGGATTGAGAGGTGAAAGGCAAATAAATTTCAAAAGCCCTTCCCCGGGTTGGTTTCGTTTCCCCTCGTGCCTCCCCGGGTGCGGATAGGTTATAGGCCCCTTGAAATCCAGTTTGGGGGAAGATCCTGGCTCCCCCTAAGCGGGGCGGGCTCCGTATCAGAGGAGCGGGGGAGCGGCTTACCCTAATTTTTTTAAGGGTGCGGTAGTCGATTCAAGGACGTAACGAGCCGTCCTTTTTCTCCACAAGAAGAAGCTGTCCTGCCGGTGAAGAGGATTGAGGATGAAGCCCTTTTTGGGTTCTCCTTATATAGTTGACATGGCCCTTGGTTGGGCACGACAGGGGGTAAACCCCCCCCCGAGGAGGGCTGTGCCCGGAAAAAGGTCGATAGGGCAGTGTAGGGGCGGTGTGGTGGCAAAGGGTCAGCCTGTTTTTTGGAAAAAACGCGCAAATCCGGGGGATCAGCAGGCAGTCCTGGGGAAATGGCATCAAAAGGGGTGGGGAAAAAGTGGGAAGCACCGGGGGAGGTGCTACAAGACAAAGACCGGGAGGGGGGGTTTTCCCCCGTGTGTAATGTTCCCATTTTCCGTCTAAAACGGGAGTGGGAGCCGGGGGGGTCCCAACGGAATTGCAGACGAGGAATGGGGGAAATTCATTTTAACACGTTTCTCACCGTGGAGCGTCTAAACGCATCGTGACAGGTCGGCGGTTTGGATAGTGTCTTCAGGGCCTCCCCACTCTCGAAGAAATTTCAAAGGCTTATCAAGGAAATCTTGGGGGGAAACTTCGAACCCCGGGGGGATCCATAATTCCCCCCGTCCGGGAAACCCGAAGGCGATGCTTGAACTTTCGCTCCAGAATAGAGTGATCTGCACGGATGGTCGAATGGAAAAGGAAAGTTTTACACCCGGGACACCTCCCCTGTGCCTGGGGGGTCCCGGGAATGCTCTGGACTAGGCTTAAAACACAAATTTCTGTGCGACTCGGGAACGCTCCCGTTTCGAGAGAGGCCGGCGTTTTCCTGGGGCTCCCCCGCCCCGGAAGCTGTTAGGCGGTTAGGGGAACACGGAGCCAAAACTTGGGGAAATGCGGGCCCAATAGAGTCAGATCCCAGCGGGCTTTCTTTTTTCTCTCGGTGAAGGTTTTTTTTGTCAATACGCGTGGCCCGGTGGATCAACGCATCGGGAAAGCGGAAGTCCCTTGCGACCCAAAGCATCCTTTACCCCGTAGAGAGGCCCTTCTTGAAAGAAGTAGAGGGCGGCCCCATTCCAGGTCAGTCCCAGGCCCGGTGCGGAATTGAATGCCTAAACGCCAATGAGGGTCTCCCCGACGCAAGTTTGGAGTGCGGTCTCCCCCTAACGAGGCCCGTGCCGGTTCCTCGAAAACACCCGGGAACTCACCAAATAAAGGGCAAGTTACCCCCCCAATGGTCACCCTGTCCAGAGGGGAGTTGGATGCCAGGGGGTTCCCCGGGACAGATGAGGCGAACGCCACTTTAGCCCCTTTCGGCGGTTGGGGTCGATCAGCCCAAACGGATAGAGAATGATGTTAAACCCACTGCTGCTTAGGGCTCCCTCAACTTCGGGGGGGAAAACAACAGCGGAACTTGGTTCCACAGAGGGGGGAGGGGCGGCCCATGCAGGAACGGATGGCGGAGGTGGGGAGACTGCTGTGAGAGAGAGAGCTGTTGCCATGGTTGTCGTTTTTTATAAAGTTGGCCCGCGTGCCACTGTGGGTTTGCTGGGCAACAATGGACGTTAGATCTTCCATGCTGGGTAACGGAACCTTGGCGGGATCCATGGCCGATTCCAAATGTAACGGACTGGGGTAGTGGATCAACTGGACCACTGCAAGCGGTCGTAGAAGCCACACCAAGGAGCGGAATCTAAGTGGGTCCCGGTTGTCACCAGAGCCTGCTGCAAGGCGGAATGGACTTGCTGCGGCGGGATTCCACCAGGTCACTACCCCTGATGTGACTTGCTTGCGAAGGCAGCCAAGGCACAACGCGGTACAGAATCGGCAGGCAAACTCGTAGTCGGGGTCGGGCCAGAAGGTTAGGACAGGTAGCGAAGGTTCGTGGTTGTTAGACGGGCGTAAACGGAACTGGTACATGGAAGAGACAAAACAGAGTGACAAAAGGCTTCCTCGAATTGGTATTGGCACTATGTAATCGGCGAGGTCAAGGAAGAGGTGGAGCCATTATACAGGGTCAATGACCGGCAACACCAATTACCGGTGCGCTGGCCCTTTAAATTTAACAGAACCGGCGCGCGCGCACCCTAGGGAGCAGGGACGCGCGCACTGGCCAGCAGACGGCTGAGACAGAGCAGGAGCATGGTCAGGTAAGTGACAGCACCCGAGGGAGCGGGTGCGCCCGCGGAACGCGGGTCCACCCGCCCCGGGCGCAACGGGGAAAGCAGGGACATGAGGGCGCCCGCAGCCCAGACCACGGGCTGCGGCGCCGCTCGTGACAATTTATTTTTATTTTATTACTTATTTGATTTACTTTTTAAAAATCCCGTGAAGGGATAACTGTTTTCCATTTTTTTTTTTAATTAGTAATGAATTAACATATTCATATATGCTAATACTTTATAATCTGTGTCAGTTTCACACAGGCAGCAGTCAGGGCATCACACAGTCTGCCCTGAACGCTTGCTTGTTACACAAACAGTCATGGGGCTACTCTAGGTTCCCAGGCTGACTATGCAGCCGTTCCCCGGGCTCTGTCAGGTCACCGGAAGTCCTGATCACCCAACAGAGCAGGGCAAAGCCCTATGATTATGCAGCGGTCACTGAACAAGCCAAAAGCCAAAAGACATCACTGCAGACGAATGACCTGAAATGCCCGATGCCAAAAGGCAGCGGATGGATATTAAGGGCTTAAATCTCCTGCACTTAGGTTTCTGTAAAGCTTATCTAGGAATAGTAGAGCTGATATGCTGATAACTGCTATAGACCGACCTACAGCCTGAACAGACAGGGTGAGTCTGAAGCTGCCTGTGGCTCCGTGAAACAGTATGGTAAGAACACCCCTTTAAAGGTTAAATGTTGATAGATTTGCAGCACCTCTGGGGATCCCTCCTAGCAGTTAACAAGATCAAAGGTTACAATGTAATACCTTTGTATTGATTCAGACATCCTTAGAGGATACATTTATATTTGTATAGCAAAGGTTTGTGTTTGATAATAAAAGTGGCCGCTGTGACCTTTCACCAACTTGTTCTCAGTGGTTCATTTGTGGTTCGGGTAGGTGTTAGGCCCAACATATCTGGACTTTACCTTAAAGGGAATTTGCCAAGAAGTAAAATTGATGTGGGAAGCTTGCAAATGAAATTACAAACATTTTCACCATTCATTATTATTAAAAATTCTGCACCGTTTTTGTTTTAGCTGCTCCTTTAGTGATCCATTGTTTACAGCTCATCTCCAGAGGATACGACCAGGGCTGAGAGCTCCTCAGTCCTGGTCGCACATGCTCAGACATCACTTCTCCTTTCAGACAGCTACTGAGTGTTCAAACCGCAGGTGCTGTCACTCTACTCCCGTCCTCTGTGCTCCTTAGTAATTAGTCATACAGTGCAAATAAATAAAAAAGAAACCTCAATCATGTTTGTGAATTGATAAAGAGGAAAAAAAACACAGGTTTGGTTCCTACAGGGATTTGAATCTAGGACCCTTGTGCCTGGAGGCAAAAACTTTACCTTTCAGCTACTCACAATGCTTTAGATAACTAGACCTTTCCTTGACTACAGAGAGGAAAGGCCTGGTGATGTCATCCTGCTGGGTCACATGATATGCAAATCAAACAAATCACACACGCCCCCTTCTGAGCACACAGAGCTGAGAAGCTGGATGCAGGAGGTAGGAAATGAGATTGTGGCAAAACCCCTTTAAGACATTTCAACATCTTGCAATGACAGGAGATGGCAGTGAGAAGTGTTGTGTGCATGTGGGAACTGGCTTTGGGTTACATTTTACTCATTTCGCTTGTAAAAAAGGTGACATTAAGAGTGATTGTGAAAAGCTTATTAACCCTTTAAGTCCAATGTGCAGTAAGTGTTGATGTCTGCCAGACACTGCAATTTTTTTGTGCAATAGAAGTATTGCTTTTAGTGGCATTACTGTTGCCTCACTGCCAATGTTCGAGCCTGATTCCTTATTGTAATAATCTATAGGAGGGTCCTTGACCATGACCACTGAGCAATTAATTGATGAGCAGAACAGAGTTCATTAAAACAGAAGCAAACATTTCTTGCAAGAATCTGAAATGCAGTCGACCTTGTACTGGTAATAGAATGAGATTTTTTGCAAAGACTATTGAACACGGACAAAAAAAAATTGGATTTTTTTTTTTTTAATGGACAACGAAGAGATTATACAAATGGCAAAGAAGCCAATAATTTGCCAGTCAATTTTTATTGGATTGCTGGATGGTAAATGATTTCAGAATATAAATGTCTGTAGTTATTGTAAATGAGCATTATAGATCTAGTTCTTTTGCTTTTTTATTTTTTGCTCTGTTTATGTCTATTTTGTGCAAGTAAAACTGGTGCAAATTTCTTTTGAGTAAATAATAATGATCTTCATTTTTATTGTATACAGAAAATTGGACAGTGCTTCCACTATATTTACAAAAAGGGGCATATGCACATAAATTACTGCATACTTGCCACAAGTGCTCCATGCTTTTATAAACTCAACAAAAAGTAAGGAATTTAAGCACAAACTATAGAACATTGTAATAAAGAGCAGCCAGAATAGACCAAACTATCAATACTTGAGAAAGGAGTTGCTAATTCCTTTTAAACGTCGCATAGGTGTGCGTCCTGCTCTTGAATGGATGTTTTCCACATCAAACCATGAGTATACCACTAATTGCTACTGTTTAAAGATGTGGATAAAGTTTCTGAAGAATGACGCACTATGAGTAAAAGAAAGGTCCAATAGTTTATTACATATATTGACATTTCAGCTCTACTAACGCTTATTCTTAGCTGTGCCTGTTAGAAGGACATTGGTGATGGAGGGGTTTTGAAAAACAATTAAGCTGTCTAAGCAAGATGTATGGCTATTAATGTGAGCTTCTTTGGCGCATTTGTACGTTTCGTGCCAAACTTTGGCGCACTCGTACAATTATTGATGACAAACCCTCTGAAACTTGCCGCATTCAAAAGTGTCATGTCTGGTGCAGAATGCGCCAAGGTTGGGCGTACAACTAGTCATACATCTATAGAACAAGACTATGATAGGTCTTTGGCCACAAAGAACAGCCCCCTTCATACATATATAGTTCAGTATATTTCTATGTCAAATTTAGTAGGAAAGAAAAACATATATTTTGCCAAGATGATTAGTTTGATTGTTCTACACTCACATTGTTATCTGTGTATTTACATGCAAAGACAACAATATCACTCAGCAACCATGAGCTCTACAGCCCTTACAAGGCAGTGCAAGGCTACTGAGCTCTCTCTGTTCAGTAAAGGCAAGAACAAAGACTGAGAAGCAAGCTCCCATCCTGCTAATAAGACACAGCAGGAAGTGATCCTGCCACTGCAGAGATGTAGTCAATAAGCTAGGAAATCATCTATAAACAAGCAGTTTGTTTTTGAAATACTGCTCTACAGTATCTTTAAAATGAAGCAAAATAAGAACAGCATTGTATTGAATAATAATGTTTATTTACCTTGGACTATATGTTTAAGGGCTTGTTCACACAACGTTTTTGCAATCCGCTTTTGGATCCGTTTCTCGCAAGCGAAACGGATCCAAAAAACGTATCTAACAATGTGCAATGTAATTTATATTGCTTGTAATGTAAAAAGCGGATCGCTGTTCAGACGAGTGATTGCCGATGCGCTTTTACTTGCTTCTTTGCGATCCGCTTTTCGGATCCGTTTTAAGAATTGACATGTCATTTCTACTTGCGTTTTACGCAATAGAAATTCCTATAGGAAACAATGGATTGAGCTTTTGGAGCCTGAAAATCGGATCCAAAAAAGGAACACACTTTTGGGTACATTTTAGATGCCAAAAGCACATCCGAAAAACGCATTGGATTAAAATTTGAGTGTCTGTGTATAATATAATATATAATATATATTATATTATACATTATATTATTATTCATTCATTGTTAATTGTTAAGTATGTATTAATTATTAATATTTAATGAACAATTGATATATTAATAATTGCTCATTATTAATAATTGTTAATAATTATTAATAAGAATTTTTAATCACTAGTTATTAATAATTTTTAATAAATAATTATTAATATTTTTATAATTGATAAGTAATAATAATTAAAAATGACTAATTATTAAGTAATTAATAATTCAATAAATGTATTACTTATTATCAATTATTAATAATTATTAATAATTAATAATTCAAACTTATTAATAAGTGGCAATTACTAATTATCGTTAAGTATTATTAATTATGAATACATAATAATTAATAATTGATTTTTATTTAATTATTATTTATATTATTAATTATTATATTATTAATTATTTATAATATTAATTACCAGAATTTTTTTTTAGTTTTGGCCTCCTTGCGTTTAAACAGTTGTAACTTTTTTATTTTTTCAATGACGCAGTTGAATGAGGCCTCGTTTTATTCGAGACAAGTTGTACTTTATGGGGGAATAGTTTAAGTTCACTTATAAATAATTTCAGTATTTAAAAAAAAAAAAAAAAAAATTATTTTAATTTTTTTTTTTTTACACCATTCACATTTCACACTTAATAACTTGTTAGATTAATTCTACAGGTTATTACGGTCGTGTGGATACCAAATATGTGTATTTTTTTTTGTGCGTGTAATTTATGTACAATTATTTTTTATTAAATATTTATTTTTATTTTATTATTTATTTTTTTACACTTTTTATGTTTTTTTTTGTACTTTTTTTTTTACTCCCATGAAGGGAGAACTGTTAAACATTTTTTTTTTTTTTTTTTATAATGTAATGTATTAGCATATTCATATATGCTAATACATACTAATCTGTGTCAGTTTGACACAGGCAGTGATTAGGACAGCACACAGTGTGTCCTAATCACTGGCTTCATACACAGACAGCTCTGTGGCCACGCTAGGTCCCCAGAGCTGACTGTGCAGCCGTTCCCTGAGCTCTGTCGGTGAACGGGTGTTCCGATCACCCGACAGAATAGGGGAACCCTTTGATTGCGCTGGGGTAACGCACCGCCACAATCAAAGGGTTAAAGCATCGGGTTGCGGAGGTTTCCTCCGCTGCCCGATGCCTGCAGGACATGCTCTGGGATCAGGGCTGTGCAGTACAGCCCCTATACCAGCGCAATTGCGGCGCCGGGCGCCGCAAACTCCGATGTCTGCAGTAGTCCCCGGAGTCGATTGCTAAGGTCTTAACAATCGACTTGAGGCCTTAACAACCGGCTTAACAACCGACTGGAGTCCGCGGAGTCGATTGCTAACTCTTATCAACTGACTTGAGCTGAGGCCTTAACAACCGGCTTAACGACTGTTAGCGACTTCACACGCAGTAAATTATGTGTCCCCAGTGAAGGTAAAAGGGTCCCCAGTAAGTTATACGCCCCCCAGTAGGTGGTTATATACTTTATATATCTCCCAGTAGGTAGGTGTGTAGTTTATATGTCCCCCAGCAGGTATATAGACAGGTTATGGGTTCCCCAGTAGGTATATAGGCAGGTTATGGATCCCTCAGTAGGTATATAGGCAGGTTTAGGTCCCCCAGCAGGTATATAGCCAGGTTTAGGTCCCCCAGCAGGTATATAGCCACGTTTATGCCCCCAGCAGGTATATAGCCAGGTTTAGGTCCCCCAGCAGGTATATAGCCAGGTTTAGGTCCCCCAGCAGGTATATAGCCAGGTTTAGGTCCCCCAGCAGGTATATAGCAGGTTTAGGTCCCCCAGCAGGTATATAGCAGGTTTAGGTCCCCCAGCAGGTATATAGATAGCTTATAGGCCCCACAGCAGGTATATAGATAGCTTATAGGCCCCACAGCAGGTATATAGATAGCTTATAGGCCCACAGCACGTGTATATTTAGGTAGCTTATAGGCCTCACAGCACATATGTAGGTAGATTATAGCTCCTCCCTGCACGTATATAAGTAGATAATAGCCCCCTCCCTGCACATATGACAGTAGATAATAGCATCCCTCCCTGCACATTAACAGTAGATAATAGCCCCCTCCCTGCACATTAACAATAGATAATAGCCCCCCTCCCTGCACATATAACAGTAGATAACAGCCACCCTCCCTACACATATAACAATAGATAATAGCCCCCTCCCTGCACATATGACTGTAGATAATAGCATCCCTCCCTGCACATATAACAGTAGATAACAGCCCCCCTCCCTGCACATATAACAGTAGATAATAGACCCCCAGCATGAATAGCGCTAATTAAAAGTAATAACCTGACACCACTCACCTGACCTCGCTCCCCGCCGCTGTCGCTGTCGCTATCGGTGCTCCCGGTCTTTTCTTCAGCGGCGTGACGTCACCAGGCCGCGCGCGGGCAGCGTGATGACGCGCACGCCGCCTGGGCTGTGCACATCCTGACTGCGGCCACAGTTTACTCGCGGAGCTCTCTGCCGCTGAAGCATCTAACTGTATGTGCGTCCGGCGGACGCACATACAGTTAGTCCCGCCACCGCTGCCGTCGCCAAGGTCCTAAGCCGCTAAGCCGATAGCTTAGCGACTGGTAGCGGCTTAGGACCCTAACGATCGGCGGCGGCGGCGGCGTATAGCGGCGGCGCCGGGGACTAGTCTGCAGCGACGTCTAAAGACGTCGCTGCAGACGAACGACCTGAAATGCCCGCCGTCAAAAGACGGTGGGCGGTCGTTAAGGAGTTAATCATTATTTAGGGGTAGGGTTAGGGTAGGGTTAGGGGTAGGGTTAGGGTAGGGTTAGGGTAGAGTTAGGGTAGGGTTAGGTTAGGGTTAGGGGTAGGGTTGGTTAGGGGTAGGTTAAATCATTAATTGTAAATTAATAATTATCAAAAGGGAGTTTTTGGCCATGAAATAGGTTAAATTAATAGATAATTGATTTGAAAGACAAGTCATTGAAAAACGGATCAGAAAAACGAATCCAAAAAAACGCATGCAAAACGCATCCAAAAAAGCATCAGCTGCTGTTTTTGGATAAGATTTTTGGATGCAGTTTGGATGCAGTTTTCTTCTGGTAAAATACTGATCAAAAATAAAAGATCCAAAACATTGTGTGAACATACTAATCAATAACATGGATATACCCATGTAAGGTGACAATGGGTCCCCTTACCTACTGAGTCGATGTGCAGCTGCATAGGTTGCACAATTGGTATGTCCGCCCCTAGAAAGGGTCTGTAAAATAGCACCCAAAGTTTTCCTCTTCTTGTTACCTTTTTTAGAGGCAATTATAGGTTATTTTTTTCTTTTGGATTCATATAGCATCTGTAAGAAAAAAAAACACTTGCTGCATTCAATTGTATGCCATTCCTAGAAACATTGCGATGTGGGACAGTAATATGGAAACATAGGGGCTCACGGTGCCATTGTATGGGCTCCATACATAATGCAAAGCTGTATACAATAAGCCATTAAAAGCTTTTAAAGCTTTAGGATTACCATGCAGAATGAAGCAGATTACAATGAAATCCAAAGTGATACGTGGTATAAGGAGACAAGTCCCCAGGCAAGCAGTAGATGAAATGCAAATAGCCTAAATGCGGGATGAGCCAGAAAGATTACATGTACAGCAAATGTGAATGACAATTAACGGAAAAAAGTGAGATTTATCTTTCCTACTAAACAGTTAACATATAATGAACCAAAAAACTCTGCTCTATAATATTGTCCTGCATTGTCCTCCTGATATAAATTACTCTCTACCTTGGATTTAGCTTAAAGAGGTTTTACCACAGGGTAAAATCCTCTGCACTGGTTGATCACAGCTAGATGCCAGCTGACCGTGCATGTGAGTGTGTGTGCGCTGCTATATACCAGAGCTCCCATAGAAGTGAATGGAGAGGATGGCCGCAAGCGTCAGCCTCCTTATTCACGTGCATGGCTGTCTCACAACTATCTGCATCAGTGCAGGGGATTCTTCTTTTTTTAAAACTTTTTTTATTGATTTTCAAAGTATAGCGACAACAATAGACAAAATAACTTCTACCATTGTGAAATCACTCCCTGTCTTACATAATCGAAAACATATTGACACACAGATAACAACAGCACAGATACATCATTCAGCAATTTGTATAACAATGTGCATTTGCAGAGAAGGTAAGTAAGTAACTTCTCAGGTAATGTCCATGAAAGAGAAAGAGCTCTACAAGTCTTCTGAGGAAACAATTCACCCTCAGCAAAATTCCCAGATAGGTCACCAAATTGCCCTAAATGTAGAGTTTATAAAACAAATGCTTAGCATGGTCTTTGGGAATGTAGTTACCGCCAAAAGTTCCGGGATAGTCTTACAAATCACGTGCAGTCACAATGGAATATCACCCTAAATAAACATTATGATCTGCTATTCTTTTCTACTGACTCCTTGTCTTTTACTTTTTCCGGTCCTTTATTTCAGTAAATGAAAAGTTGGTATCCATACATACCGGGGACTAGAAGGGCATACAGTAGACTCTTCTTGCCAGTTGACACGCGGTCAGGACTTAGTTCCATTAGTATCATTATGTTTGTACTAGGGGTGTAAACAGTACCCGCCTGCTATTGGTGTAACAAATCACCAGAGGCAACTACAGTAGAAGTTCTACTCTCCTAGGTTTCTAAACCCCCCTTTAAGGTGGTATCCATACATACCGGGGACTAGAGGGGGTTTAGAAACCTAGGAGAGTAGAACTTCTACTGTAGTTGCCTCTGGTGATTTGTTACACCAATAGCAGTTTTTTCGAACTAACTGTAAACTTTTTATGATTTTATCAGGAATTTTCTCATCCTTAAGGCAGTGCCTCCAAAATCTTAAGGTGTTTGAATCAGGTATTTAAAGTTTCCAGCCTATCATTATGCTATACATATAGAAAACTAGAGATGTTGGAGGTGTATTTGTTATTGATGATCGGGGCATCAAATTTGTTGGGTTTAACTTCCTTTGAGATATCTCTTAGTCTGCTAGTGCAAAAATGGTGGAGCTGCCCAGCGGCTAGAATGTGATATTTGGGTAGAGAAAACGTTTCTAAGATCTCTGATGGTGAAAGCCATTTTTCCTGTTCTGGATGCATGAGTTGGAGAGCTGTTAGTAGACCGCTGTTACTCCATTTTTGGAATATGGGATTCTCCCTTCCTAATAGGAATGTCCTTTGACAGTGAGAAGGAAAGTCCCAGTTTTTGTGGATCTCTTTCCAGGTCATTATTGTGTCTCGTAATAAAATTGAGGATTTGATATGAGTAGGTAGATTTGTGTATTTTGTATGAAGTAAGGTATGAGGGTGCCATGGGGTCATCAATTCCTTTTCTAAGTCCCAATTTGAAAAGCGGCCAAGTCCCCTAATCCAGTCCACCAGGTATCTAGCAATGCATACCAAATCATACACCCTAATGTTTGGTAAATTTAGTCATCCCTTTATGTGTTGGTAACATTAATTTCTTAAGAGTAGTGTTGAGCGATTATGTTGGCCATCGACATCGATCGATGGTTGATAGTCGACCATCATCGACAAGATATTCGATGGTCGATGATAGATTATGATCGATGACCATTAAAGTCTATGGGAGAGCAACAACACCTTCATTCTTACACCCAAACAGGGCTGGAGAAGCTGGAATTAACATCCACAACAGTCAAATGGATACGTGCTAAATCTTAGGAATCACACTAAGGTTATAAAAGCAACAGAAAAAAACACACAGACCAATCACTATCCCTGTCTTGCACCACAGCATGACCCTTAAACCTGCATGACCCACAAATTAAAAAGTGCCAGAAGGCAGTATGATTTGAACCATCATTTTACTTGAACTGGACATTGAATATCCCTGTCCTGGAACGCAGCATGAGCCCCAAACCTGCATGACCCCAGATTTAAAAAGTTGCCAGAAAAAGGAGTCTTTGAACCCATTTTAGTTTCACTGGACATTGACTATACCTGTCCTGGCCACAGCATGAGCCCCACACCTGCTTGCCCCCAGATTAAAAAGTCCCGGAAAAAGGAGTCTTTGAACCACCATTTTAGTTTCACTGGACATTGACAATACCTGTCCTGGGCCACAGCATGAGCCCCAAACCTGCATGACCCCAGATTAAAAAGTGCTGGAAAAAGGAGTCTTTCAACCACCATTTTAGTTTCACTGGACATTGACTATACCTGTCCTGGGCCACAGCATGAGCCCCAAACCTGCATGACCCCAGATTAAAAAGTGCCGGAAAAAGGAGTCTTTGAACCACCATTTTAGTTTCACTGGACATAGACTATCCCTGTCCTGGGCCACAGCATGAGCCCCAAACCTGCATGACCCCAGATTAAAAAGTGCCGGAAAAAGGAGTCTTTGAACCACCATTTTAGTTTCACTGGACATTGACTATCCCTGTCCTGGCCACAGCATGAGCCCCAAACCTGCATGACCCCAGATTAAAAAGTGCCGGAAAATGGAGTCTTTCAACCACCATTTTAGTTCCACTGGACATTGACTAACCTGTCCTGGGCCACAGCATGAGCCCCAAACCTGCATGACCCCCACATTTAAAAAGTGCCGGAAAAAGGAGTCTTTCAACCACCATTTTAGTTTCACTGGACATTGACTATACCTGTCCTGGGCCACAGCATGAGCCCCAAACCTGCATGACCCCAGATTAAAAAGTGCAAGAAAAAGGAGTCTTTCAACAACCATTTTAGTTGAACTGGACATTAACTATACCTGTCCTGGACCGCAGTATGACCATTAAACCTGTCTGACCCTCAAATTAAAAAGTGCTGGGAAAAGGAGTCTTTGAACCACCATTTTAGTTTCACTGGACATTGACTATACCTGTCCTGGGCCACAGCATGAGCCCCAAACCTGCATGACCCCAGATTAAAAAGTGCCGGAAAAAGGAGTCTTTCAACCACGGTTTTAGGTTCAGTGGACATATAATGTCCCTGTCCTGGGTAGCGCTTGCCCCTCCGTATAAGTGCGGACCAATTGAGCTTCACTTGGAAATACTGGTGGTTAACGCTCCTGTTCCACCCAGGTGCCCTTTTTCTTAGCATTCTTTTTCTCATTTTACTCAACGTTCTGGAGGAAATTGCCTCTGTACTTTGTTCTCTGTCCGTGCTCCATACTCCATGTCCTCTGAATAACGTACTTCTGTACACCTGTACCTCCCTTGTACAATTCAGAGGAATTTTTTTACCAGCTATTTTGTACATGCAAGTTTTTTAGTAGTTTAATTCTAGAAAACACATTTTTAAAATAGGATGGAATCCCACCATGTCTTTGTTTCTCTTTTTTTAATTGTATTAAATGGGTTGTCTCAATACAGGGATTGATAGCTATGTTAAATATCTTGCAAAAACAAGTCATTTTGCAATATGTGTCCATTAACAGTGTCCTACCTATTCCTGTTTCTGACAGCACCATCACCCTTGAGCCACTCTTGACAATTGTGAAGAACAAATGTCTGTTAGAAACAACATTTTTTTTTATAATAGGACCTGTAGTATAGCTGCATGTCACAGCAAAATGCCCCCAAAAATTCAAAGCATGACCCTTGAGCCACTTTGGACAATTGTGAAGAACAAATGTCTGTTAGAAACAAAAAAATTTTTTATAATAGTATTTTTAGTATTGTGCTTTCAAAGAGCATGACCCCAAAAAATTTAAAAATACTTCTCAGCCCCGTTAAAAATTGTGAGGGAGAAAGCCACTTAGAAGCCACATTTATTCCAAAGGACATGAGTATTGCTATATTCAGAGCACATGACCCAAAAAATTATAAATATGACTTCTCAGCCACTATTAAAAATTGTGAGGGAGAAATGCCACTTAAAAGCCACATTTCTGTTCCAAAGGACCATGATTATTGCTGTATCTCACAGCAACATGACCCCAAAAAATTATAAATATGACTTCTCAGCCACTATTAAAAATTGTGAGGGAGAAATGCCACTTAAAAGCCACATTTCTGTTCCAAAGGACCATAATTATAGCTGTATCTCACAGCAACATGACCTCAAAACCATTGACAATGTGAAAACTTCTAAAGATAAAGTGAGTAAATGGAATACGGTGTTGTCATGAAACCTTGCTGTCTTTTACAGTCTCCTCACAGCAAAACCAGCAAAATGAACTGTTGGGAAAAGAGAATAAAAATTGCAGTAAGAAATGATCATTTAAAAAAAAGTTTTCAAGAGGACCATTTCTGTTTGAAGAGGAATGTGAAGTAGACCGGCAACTAATCGGTGACCTCGGCAATTGGGGCCACAACATCATCAGCGATCCATGCCTGATTTATCTTGATGAATGTCAAACGATCCACATTATCTGTGGAAAGCCGGATGCGTTTGTCTGTAATGACTCCTCCAGCTGTGCTGAAGGTCCACTCAGATATGACGCTGGCTGCTGGGCAGGACAACACCTCTATGGCGTGGCGAGCCAGCTCGGGCCATTAGTCCATTTTGGATACCCAGAAGTCTATTGGGTCCGGAGCACATAAAAAAACATCGGTGTTGATACGCAGATAGTCGTGCACCATGATCTTAAGCAGGTCTCGGTGTGTTGGATGTGTGCTCTGAATTGCATGCAAAGGTGAGGTGGTAAATTAAGATTGCCAGAGGTCACCCATTAGGCTTCTGCCACCTTGCCTGCTGCTGCTGCTGCTGCCGCTACGCCTACTTGGCACTCTACTGCTGTCACGTCGCTGATGTTGTTCCACCGTGACATTTGGGGAACGTGAAGCAGACGCAACAGATGTCTCCAGTTGATCAGTCACCAAGGTCTCCATTTCCTGCATTTTGCTCTCTATTTGGGTGGGTGGAAGGAAAGTGCTGAGTTTTGTTTTGTACCGGGGATCCAGGAGGGTGGCCACCCAGTAACTGTTGTTTATTTTGATGGCCTTAATGCGAGGATCATGTTGGAGGAAATGGAGCATCCAAGCACTCATGTGAGAGATGGAGCCTTGATTTCCCAAGCCTCTGGGTCGAGGGGCACTAGCAAACTGATCTTCCTCATCTTCCTCCTCCGCCTCAAATTCGCGCCAACCTCTTTCCAAGGCAGGGACGTCGGTAACATCGGTGTCTAGGAATTCCTCCTCCTCCTCCTCCTCCTCCGCTGCCTCCGGCACAGCTTCAACACAGCCCTGACTTGCCTGAGATGATGCACCCATGGAGCTGTTGCGTCACCTTGCACTAGCTCTGGACCCCGAACCACTGCCTAATGAAGACCGATGAAATTGTGAAACTGTCGGGCCTTGTGGATTTGACGGAGAGAAAGGCTCCGTGTCTCATCTCCTCCTCCGTCGCTGGCGGGACCTGTTGTTTCAGAGTGTCCAACGATCGTTCCAGAACTAAGATCACCACAATGCTCATGCTGACAAGGGCATTGTCCGCACTGACCATTTTGGTGGCTTCTTCAAAACTGGCAAGGATGGTGCAGAGCTCTTTCACCTGCCTCCACTCTCGGTGGCTCAACACCCCGAGGTCCGCACCGCTGCTTGTCAGGCCATGTGTCACTTCGTATTGCCATGTCAACAATGAGACAGGTTGACGGGGAGGCCGAGCTGACGCTGCAACGCAGCCAGGCGGGACGAAGCAGGGTGCGAATGGCAGAAGTGCGAACTTAGACTTCGAGCCTTCCTCAGCAGGCGTCCAGACCCGGGTAGCTCTTTAGAAATTTCTGGACGACAAGGTTCATAACATGTGCCAGACAAGGTATGTGCTCCAGCCTACCAATCTTAAGGGCGGCCACCACCTTGCCTGGCACAAGGTTCTTGTCACCCAGCCAGCGCTCGGTCTTGTTGCGAACAGCCATCCACAGCTCCTGACCTGTGTGTGGATGGTCTCCAAGACAGATTAATTTCAACGCGGCCTGGTATCTATGGGCATGTAGTGCCACCAGATGACCTTGGGGGAAAGAATCCTGCACCATCCCTGCGGTTTTGAAGAGCGAACGCTGAGCCTGAGAACCACCTTTACCACCAGAGACATCCACCCAGCTCACCCAGTGAACTGTCACAGAGATATAGCGGCCTTGGCCGTGCTTACTAGTCCATGTGTCGGTGGTCAGATGGACTTTGCCGGACACAGATGCAGACAATCGCTTGAAATTTTAGATGACACGTGGCTGGCCAGGGCAGGGACGGCTTTTCTGGAAAAGAAATGCCCGCTCGGCATCTGGTATTGGGGGCAGGCAAGGGCCATGACGTGGTGGAACCCATTTGTGTCCATCAGACGGAAAGGCCACATTTCCAAGGCCAAAAGCCTGGCAATGCCGAAATTCAGGCTTTTGGCTTTGGGATGGTTTGGGTTAAAGGTGTTTCTTCTGCTCCCAAACCTGGTAAAACAGAAGGCTGGCTGCTAGACTGGCCGCTGTATGGTGTGCAGGTCAAACTGGTGGAAGAAGAAGGGGAAGGATGGGTCTCTGGTGGTGCTGGTGGTACTCGGGCGACGGTGGAGAGACATGGGCAGCTGAGGAATGCTTGGTGGTGGCAGAGGAGGAGGAGGTGGAGACAGAGGTTGTGACAGTGGTTGGAAGCCCGGCATCGGTGTGGCCTTTTTTGGCCAAGTGTTCCCTCCATTTCAACTCATCCCTTCACTGCATGTGATAGAACATGTGGTGGTGGTTAAACTCCTACGATTCTTCCGTCTACTGATGCGTTTAGGGCAAAGGCGGCCTATGACATCGCTAGGTGAATCTGAGGCGTGCTCAATAAAGGCCCAGGCTGGAGAGGCCCTGGGACTTTTTCGACGGCGATAAGCGAGGAGCGGTGTTTCTGCTGATCGTGGCTTGCAGAATAATCTCAGCGGACTTGTGCGACCGCCCTCTCCCTTTTTGAGGCGAATCCGTGCTGACACTACCCCATCATCTTCCTCCTCGTCCAGTGATGAAGCGCTCGCAAGCAAATTCTGCTGAATAGACCACGTTGGATTAGCAAGCTCGTCATCATCATCATCAACACAGTTGACTTCGTCGTCCTGACATTCTGCATCCAGGAGCTGCGGGCTACAAGTAACAGGCACTGCAAGGCGTTGCCGACCACCCGGGATTTTTGCCGATTGACCGGCTTCCTTCTCCTCCTCTGATGGCATCAGTAACTGGGCGTCAAAGCAGACAAAATCATCCTGTTTGGCCTCTTGATCTTTCGAAATGCCTTCTGACCCCAACCGCATTTTGTCATCAAAGAGGTCCTCAGAAAATGGATTATCCACAGTGGTGGGTACACGAGTTGACATTTGGGTTGCCTTCGCTTCATGTTGGATGGGTGCTGATGATGCTGATGACGACATTTGTGGCTGTGACTGAGAGGACGAGGAGGTAAGACTGCTGGATGCAGGTTGCATTAACCACTGAAGAACAAATTGGCGACGCTGAGATTCACAGGGCCCTGACCCAGCGATGACAGGCCTGACGGTCTTGCAACCGACGATCTGCTGGCTTGTGCGTTGTCGCCAGCACTGAAAGAAGCACCTTCTCTCATACCTCTACCTCCATGTCCTACACCCCTCTTTGCTCGCTTACCACCTGCATTTTGCTCCATGTTCAGAAAGATAAAAATTTAAGTAGGTATGGAAGCGTTTTGGAAAGTCTCTTATTGAAAGAATCATAGCTATTCTTAAATCCCTAAAATCAAAACAAAACAGCCAACTAGGTTTAGAAACAGAATTGTTTCTAGTAGTGTTGAGTGATTTTTATCGACAAAGTTGAAATCGGCACGGTTTTTATGTTGATCGGATTTTTTCGATCACACGATAATTTAGGTTAAAATCTGCGCATAATCTATTAATATCGCGCCATTTTCGGCGCTTCCTGTCATTTGGCGGGCCCGCAAATCAGCTTAGAGAATAGAGCAGGGTGAGCTGTGTGTGTGACGTCATGACTAGGATTATATGGTTGCGATTGGCTGGAAAATCACATGACCTCGTTTTACATAGAACAGCCCTTCCTGTTCAGCCTCAGTGTCAACGTCTCATAGGAATAGGACGTGCGCTCTGCCTCTGTCCAAACAGCTCAGCAAACAGCTCAGCAAAAATTTTTCTATTTTTTCACAGAGACAGCTATTTCTTTTAGCTGTGAACATTAGAGCTTAGGTAGATTAGAGATTTGCAGATTGTAGGTAGTTAGGCTGAGAATTTTAAAGGCGCATCTCGCCCTGTAAAGTCACGGGGGGAGCGGGAGGGGAGGGGGGCCCGCGTGCGAACACAGACAAGTTCTTTAAAGGATACTGGATATTGTGCACCCAGACTTAGTGTAGACATTGCATTGCAATAGCTTTTTATTAACAGTTTTCTGTTGAAATATTACTTGGATGTTGGGCAGCCTGAACTTATATTAGGATACAGATCTTTTCAGTAAATGAAGGGCTATTTTTTTTGGTCAAAATCCACTTTTATTATCATATCATTTC
>JAODAL010038526.1:0-39103 GCA_025379985.1 Phyllomedusa bahiana
CCAGTTGTAATTTTTACATTTGGATAAAACCCAATAGGGTTTACATAAATGCAAAAAAAAAATTAATAAATCTTTGTAAAAGTTATGAAAAAAATATTTGGCTCTGCCCCTTTAAAAAAAAACTTTTTAAAAAAAAATTTAGCATAATTTGCAAAAGGTGTGGCGAAATTAAAAATAGACTTTTAAAAATATCGCACCCAATTTTTTAACAAAAAAAACTACCCAAAAGGCCCCTTATAAATTTTTTGGGAAAAAAACTTTTTGCTACTTAGGATACAGGGAAAAATTTTTAAAATTTAAGGGTTCCCAAAAACCCTCCAGCACCGAAAAAAAATTTAAAACTTTACCCTTTTAAAATTCTTTATTACATAAAATAAGTTTAAGGGTTTCTCCCAACCATCTGACGCTTTTTTAAAAGCGTAAAAACGCACAAATTTCTTTTTTTTTTTTAAGGGTTATACAAGAAATATGTTTGGGGTTTCTTATTTCCCCATTTTTGATAAAAACTGTTTAAAAAACCCCCCAAAATCACCCAAGGGGGGACCTTTTTTCCAGGGGGAAAACCAAACACAAATTTTTTAACCTTTTTTGCGCCTGTTCAGACCCCACCCATCGGGAGAGAAGGTTCCAGCTAAAAGGTTTTACTCTGCTTTGTTTTAAAAAAACCTTTGTGGGGGGGGGGGTTGGAGTCCAAAAAACCAACGAGGAGGCGGGCCATTTCCCCCTTTAGGTCTAGAAAAAGAAAGTTTTTACCCTAGGCAAATTTTTTTTAAAACAGTATGCCCCTGTGAAAATTTTTTTTTTCCAACGGTGTGCCCCCTATCCCTCATTTTTTTCAAAAACTTTTGCAATATCCCTTTATTGTTTTAAAAAAAATTTTTTTTGGGGTTTGTCCCAGAGTGAATATTGTTTTTTAGACTGCCCGTTTGGGGGGAGTGGTCCCTCCTCGTTGGTTTTTCATACTCCACCCCCCCTTAAAGGGTTTTTTAAAATCAACTCAGGTACCTTGTAGGGGGAGCCTTCTCCCCCTGAAGTGGGGGCTAAATGATTTGGAAATCTGAAATTTTAAAGGGGGGCCCCTTAAAGTAAATTATTTTGTTTTTCAAAGTTTCAGTTTCATTTTTAAAAATCGTTTTACCTGCTGTTCTTTAATTAAAAAAAAATGGTTTTTGGGTTTTTTATGTACGGCCAAACAACGGGATAAATTCTCCAAAATTTTTTCCCAAATAGGTAAAAAAGGGAAAAACCTAGGTTTTGGATTGAATTTCAGTTCCCTAGCAGCTACCATTCCCAATAAGTTCAAAAAATCATTACTTGCAGTTAACAGACTGAACTTATACTGAATTTTGGGGCAATTTTTCATAAAAAAGAACCCCCTTTTATCCCAGTCCCCCCTGGGAAAAAATTTAATTTTTGTACTTGTTTGGGGGATTCACAGTTTAGTGTGAATTTCTCAACTCCCCAAACAAAAATTTAGGCATGAAATTTAGTTTCAGTGAGGCAGATTAGCAGCAGAAACTCCTCAATAGACTCAAACCCATCTTCAGACTGACCAGTAGAAACGTAGGTTTCTAGCCTTACACACAAAAAACAAACATTTAAATAAAAAAGACCCCTAAAAAAAGGGTAATTTAATATTCACAAAAAATTACAATTTCTTTATAATTGGGTTTAAAAAAATTTTAAAAAAAATTTAAAAAATAAAATTCATATTAAAAAGTAAATTTTTTTCACAAGGAAATTTTGGGAAAAGGGTTGGGGAGCCAAGCGCCCTCTGTTGGTTGTAAAAAATCCTCAATTTGCTTTTGCCCCGAGTCTTGGAAAGAAAAAAAGGGTTTTTTAGCCAAGCCAGTATCTCTTTATCTACAAAAACAACGCTGTTTCGGGTTTTTTGTCCCCCTTCCAGTGCAGGTTTGGGGAAAAACCCGGTGGCTGTTTTGGGAGGCATTGGGTTAAACTCAGGAAGGGAAAATTCTCCTTAAAGGGGAGCCCAAACGAACGGCCCTTTTTGGGGTTTTTGTTTTGCCTTTTCGCCCCCTAATTAGCATCTGCATATCACAAGGCATTATGGGAAAGGGGCTGAGAAGCCCACAGTGCCCTCTGTTGGTTGTAACAAATCCTCAATTTGCTTTTGACCCACCGAGTCTTGAGAAAGCAAAAAGGATTTTTTAGCCAAGCCAGTATCTCTAATCTACAGACAACGCTGTCAAAAGCAAATTGAGTGCTTTCTCAAGACTCGGGGGGTCAAAAGCAAATTGAGGATTTGTTACAACCAACAGAGGGCGCTGTGGGCTTCTCAGCCCTTTCCCATAATGCCTTGTGATAGGCAGATGCTAAGTAGAGGGCAAAAAGGCAAAACAAAAGTCAACAAGCGTTCGTTCTGCTCCCCTTTAAGGAGAGATCTTCCCCTTCCTGAGCTACCCAATGCCTCCCACACAGCCAGTCAGTATCTTCTGTACTCTGCACGAAGAGGGACAAAATCCCGAAACAGCGTTGTCTGTTAGATGGGAATACTGGCTTTGCTAAAAATCCTTTTTGCTTTCTCAAGACTTGGTGGGTCAAAAGCAAATTGAGGATTTGTTACAACCAACAGAGGGCGCTGTGGGCTTCTCAGCCCCTTTCCATAATGCCTTGTGATATGCAATGCTAAGTAGAGGGCTAAAAAGGCAAAACAAAAATCTAAAAAGCCGTTCTTTTCGGTGCTCTCCTTAAGGAAGATCTTCCCTTCCTGAGCTACCGATGCCTCCCACACACCAGCCAGTATCTTCTCTACTCTGCACTGAAGAGAGACAAAAATCCGAAACAGCGTTGTCTGTAGTTTGAGAGATACGGTTGGCTAAAAAATCCTTTTGCTTTCTCAAGACTCGGTGGGTAAAAAGGCAAATTGAGGATTTGTTACAACCAACAGAGGGCGCTGTGGGCTTTCTCAGCTCCTTTCCCATAATCCCTTTTGTTATAGCAGATGCTAAGTAAAGGGCGAAAAGGCAAAACAAAAACTCTACAAGCCGTTTGTTCGGTGCTCTCCTTAAGGAGAGATCTTCCCTTCCTACAGTAAATTAAATAAACCCAAATAATGCTGATCATTGTGCTAGTCATGGTGAAATAATACAACTTGTCAATTCCTGTATATAGAAAAACTATTTTTGAAATTGGTTATTGTGCTTAAGCCTTTCGAAACTGTACAATACATTTCCATACCATAGTGGAGTTACCATGATAACATTCCTGCATGATCTTCAGTGAGGAAAAGCCACAGCATACAAAATATCTTCTATAACTTTGTTAACAATTTGCCTTACTTACTTTTCCTGATAAAATAATGACCTCTCCCCTCTACTTGTAGGAGATTCCACATACAGGGAGTCACTTTTTAGCACAGACACGGGTTAAGGTGCAAAATGTAATATAAAGTTTGTCTCTCATATTTTAACAACAGAAAGTGCTTTCTTTAGCTTATAAACACAAACAGAAACAGTCCTTTCTGCAAGGGAACAAAACAAAGGCAAATTGAAACAATCTCATCGGTACGATTGTACAGGCTTTTCACAGGAACCTTTAGGCTATGTCTATATTGCATCGGACAACAAAACGGCCTGAAAGCGACCGTTTTTTCTCCAATGCAGGACAGCAGCTTTTGTCACGCTTTGTGCAAAAACCGCGGTCCCTCCTCATTTTCCTGACGTTGCCCATACAATAGTATTGTATGGGAAGACGGCAAGAAAATGAGAAGCGCCAGCGTATTATACAACATGTTGTATAATATGCCGCTGCCAAAAGACGGGCAGAGAAAAGACGAGCTGTGTAGACAGCAGCTCGTCTTTCCTATTGCCGCCTATAAGGCCGCAGGAACGATCGTATCTTCGGTGCTTTTAAAAAACGAAAAGTGCCGAAAATATGATCGTTTTCCTGTGCAGTGTAGACATAGCTTTATGCAGCTTTCTCCTTCCACTACAGGAGGCTTCAGCTTATCACTGCTCCACCCGGAAACTGTACGCTGCCTTTTATATGCCTGGTAATCCCCCGGGGTGGAGTATGGGAGTGACCTTTCCCATCCAAGCTCACCGGCCGCTCCATTAAAACCCTTAAACCCCAAATCCTAGCACAGCAACTAATATCACTGGCACCGAATTTGGTTTTTTTTCAAACACCAGGGCCCCCACCTGGTGAACATACTGTACCTGCCATCAACAATTTTACCCTTTGCTTTCTTCAAGGAATATAACTAAAGCTGTGTTCAGATATCATAGGTGTGCTGAATTTCATAATAACTGAATGGTGCAATACAAATGATTTGGTATTAAGCAAACCAAATCAATCTTATAAAAATAAAAAAAATCAAGTATGCAGCATGCTGGGATTTTCATCTAGTATGTGCATTGAATAAAATAAAGAAGATTCAGGGTGAAGTTATGTAGTACCATACTGGAAGGGACAACATGGTGACTTTTAAGAAGCAGCTACATGAATCCTGAGTTTCCATTATTTGGGTCAATCTAATTTTTTGGTGCTGTCTTCAAAATAATACTTGAATGTCCATAACTGGACCATGGGTAGTAATGAGCAATATGCAGCTACTCCATTCCGGTTAGCTCATGCACATTTGAATATGCTGCAGATCTATATTGAGCCAACAACTAACTGACTATTATTCTGGCCACCAAGTCGAGGCATACAGTAAAAAAAAAAACAATATAATGTGCAATTTTTTATTTTTTTTGTAATTGGGCCATTTGGGCTATATGCTTCTGTTTGCCTTTACAGAGGCATGCGTCAAAGGTATCCTTTGAAGGAATGCCGTGGAAAATATAATGGAAGACTTAAATATAATGTAAAAAGATCTTAATTTCCCAATAATTCAGTACAAAACATTTAAATAGTTTGTAATTTTTTAACATTTTATAAAAAGTATTGTTAAACATATAGCATATAAATTTAAAGCAAGTGATAATGTTGATGTAGTAAACATATATAGCCACCATAATTTTCTTTATCTCAAGCAACCACTTATGGATCCAACTCCAGGCCACTCCACTAGTGATGAGCGATTGTGTCAACTATCGTTAGCAATTCGATAGTCGATATCGGCAATTATCATGGCGATTTTCGATAGTCGATAACAGATTATCGCCGATTCCCATTAAAGTCTATGGGAGAGGAACAAAATTTCATTCTTACCCCCCAAAACGGGGGCCCTGGAGAAGTGGAATTAACATCCACAAAGAAACGGGATATTGCTACTTTAGGAAACAAAATTTAGGAAACAAGGTCAAAAAAAAAAAAGTCACAGACCCTTCCCCAAACCCCGGGCTTTCCACAGCAGCCCCTTAAACCTATGCCCCACAAAAAAAAATTTCCCAAAAAGGCAGAATTATTTGAACCCACATTTTACTTGAAGGGACATTTACTACCCCTGTCGGAAGCAGCTGACCCTTAAAACCGGTTGCCCCACGATTAAAATTTTGCCGGAAAAAAGGAGTTTTGAATCCCATTTTTTGTTGAAACCCCGGACATTGACTATATCTGTCCTGGCTGCAGTTTTGACCCCTTAAACCTGTCTGACCCCCAAGATTAAAAAGTGCCGGGAAAAAGGGTCTTTCAACCACCCTTTTAGTTGAATTGGCATTGCTATCCATGCCTGGACCGCAGTAGGGCCATTTAACCTGTCTAGCCCACAGATTAAAAAAAGGCCGGGAAAAGGAAATCTTTGAATACCTTTTTGTTGAACAGGACATTTACTATATTGTCCTGGCTGCAGTATGACCATTAAACCTGTCTGACCCACAGATTAAAAAAATGCCGGAAAAAGGGTCTTTGAACCCCCATTTCAGTTAAACTGGACATTACATACTTCCTGGGCCACAGCTGAACTCCAAACCTGCATGACCCCCAGATTAAAAAAGTGCCGGAAAAAAGGAGTCTTTCAACCCCCATTTTAGTTGAAATGGACATTGACTATCCATGTCCTTGAGGGGCAGCATGCCCCAAAAAACCCGCACATGTCCCCTTTTATGGCCCATCAGCAAAAAAATTCTCAGTAAAAAAATTTAAATTAAATAAAAAATCTTTTTCCTTTATGCTCCCTGCTACAGCTATTTCCCCTTTTTTCCCTGGGGACATTTTTCCCCCCATGACTTTTAGAATGTGAAGCAAACAAAACGATGTCACAGTATTTTCAACAGGCCCCTTTTTAAAAACCTGATTCAGGAAAATTTTCTGATCAAGGCAGGTGAGGCTGTAAACCCTGGATCATGCCGGTTTTTTTATGGCAGGGCTGGGCTTACAGTGGGTGTGGTGGGAGCAAGGGGTGGGTCCGTCATCTATTAACAAGGGGGTTCAGTGCAGGGGCCCCAGTTCAGTGGGTTTCGGTGAGAGCCCCGGGGTGGCGTCCGTCATTTTATTAAACGGCCCAAAAATGCCCCTTTTGAGGCACAACGAAAAAAAGTTGTGCTGAAGCAGAGGGCAGAAGCGGAGAAGGGGTGAGCTTAAAAAACCCCCAGCCTTCCAGTCACAGGCAAAACCCGGGGTTTGCGCTTGGAAAAAAATTTCTGCCTTTTAGGGGAGCGCTTTTTCCCTACGTTTGAGTTTTGGACCCAAATTTAGCTTCACTTGGAAATGTGGGGGGGTTTACGCCCCCCTGTTTCACCCCGGTGCCCTTTTTTTTGGGTTTTTTTTTTCTCATTTTACTCAAGTGTTGGAAATTGTCTCTGTTCTTGGGGTGGCGGGAAAGTGCTCCATACAACCCTTTTCCCCTGAATAAACCCACATTGTTCAAGTCTTCCTGTACCCCCCCCTTTTACAATTTTAGAGGGAAAATTTTTTTAACAGCTATTTTGTTCCCTGCAAAATTTTTTAGTAGTTTTAAAACACATTGTTTTAAAATAGGAAGGAATTCCCCCCAAAAAGTCTTTGTTTCTCTTTTTTTTAAAAGTATTAAACGGGGTTTTTCTTTTACTAAGGGGATTGTTGCTATGTTAAAAAAAACTTGCAAAAAAAAGTCTTTTTTCAAAAATGTGTCCATTAACAGTGTCCTACTTATTCCTGTTTTTGACGCACCATGCCCCATAAATTTCAAAACTCACCTTTGAGCCACTGTTGACAATTGTGAAGAACAAATGTCTGTTAGAAACCACATTTTTTACAATAGGATGTAGTATAGCTGTATTCCACAGCAACATGCCCCCAAAAATTCAAAACATGACCCTTTGGTCATTTCTTGAGAATTTTTGAAAAAACAAATGTCTGTTAGAAACCACATTTTTTTAATAGGACCTGTAGTTTTAGCTGTATTTCACAGCGCATGACCCAAAAAATTATAAAAATGACTTCTCAGCTACTGTTAAAAATTGTGAGGGAGAAATGCCACTTAGAAGCCACATTTCTGTTCCAAAGGACCTTGATTATAACTGTATCTCACAACACCATGACCCAAAACCATTGACAGTGCGAAAAATTTGAAAGATGAAGTGAGTAAATGGAATACGGTTTTGTCATGAAACCTTGGTGTCTTTTACAGTCTTCTCACCGCAAAACCAGCAAAATTACCTTTTGGGAACTGAGAATAAAAATTGCAGTAAGAAATTATCATTTTAATTTTTTTTTTTCAAGAGGACCATTTCTGTTTGAAGAGAAATGTGAAGCAGACCGGCAACTAATTGGTGACCTCGGCAATTGGGGCCACAACATCATCAGAGATCCATGCCTGATTCATCTCGATGAAAGTCAAACGATCCACATTATCTGTGGAAAGCCGGATGCGGTGGTCTGTAATGACTCCTCCAGCTGTGCTGGAGGTCCGCTCAGATATGACGCTGGCTGCTGGGCAGGACAACACCTTTATGGCATGGCCAGCGAGCGCGGGCCATTCATCCATTTTGGACACCCAGAAATAGATTTGGTCCGGAACATATCCAAAAACATCGGTGTTGAGACGCAGATAGTCGTGCACCAAGCCAGTCTCTGTGTGTTGTATATTTGCCCTGCATTACATGCGTTGGTGAGGTGGTAAATAAAGATCTGCAGAGGTCACCCATTAGGCTTCTGCCACAATGCCTGCTGCTGCTTGGCATTCTACTGCTGTCACTTTGCTGACGTTGTTCCACCGTGATGATATTTGACGAACTTGAAGCAGACGCAACAGATGTCTCCAGTTGATCAATCAGCACGGTCTCCAATTCCTGCATTTTACTCTCTATTTGGGTGGGTGGAAGAAATGTGCTGAGATTTGCTTTGTACCGGGGATCGAGGAAGGTGGCCACCCAGTAACTGTTGTTCAGTTTGATGGCCTTAATGCGAGGATCATGTTGGAGAAAAGGACCCATCCAAGCACTCATGTGAGAGATGAGCCTTGTTTTCCCCAAGCCTCTGGGTCAAGGGGCACTAGCAAACTGATCTTCCTCATTTTTCCTCCTCCGCCTCAAATTGCCCCAAACCTCTTTCCATGGCAGGGACGTCGGTGTCTAGGAATACCTCCTCCTCCTCCGCTTCCTCCGGCACAGCTTCAACACAGCCCTGACTTGCCCCAGATGATTCACCCTGAGAGCTGAGGTGCCGCCTTGCACTAGCCCTGGACCCCGAACCACTGCCTAATGAAGACCGATAAAGTTGTGAAACTGTCGGGCCATCTGGATTCGATGGAGAGAAAGGCTCCATGTCCGCATCTGTGTCTGTCTCCTCCTCCGTCGCTGGTAGGACCTGATGTTTCAGAGTGTCCAACGATCGTTCCAGAACTAAGATCACACAAGCAAATGCTGACAAGGGCATTGTCCGCATTGACCATTTTGGTGGCTTCTTCAAAACTGGCAAGGATGGTACAGAGCTCTTTCACCTGCCTCCATTCTCGGTGGCTCAACACCCCGAGGTCCGCACCATTGCTTGTCAGGCCATGAGTCACTTCATACTGCGTAATGGCATTGTGCTGCTGTCACCATCGCTGGAGCATGTGGAGGGTGGAATTCCAGCATGTTGCCACGTCAACAATGAGACGGTTGACGGGGAGGCCGAGCTGACGCTGCAACGCAGCCAGGCGGGACGAAGCAGGGTGCGAATGGCGGAAATGTGAGCTCAGACCTCGAGCCTTCCTCAGCAGGCAATCCAGACCCGGGTGGCGCTTTAGAAATTTCTGGCAGATTTCGACCGTTATCGCACACCACCTTGCCTGGCACAAGGTTCTTGTCACCCAGCCAGCGCTTGGTCTCGTTGCAAAGAGCCGTCCACACTCCCTGACCTGTGTGTTGAGGTCTCCAAGACAGATTAATTTCAACACGGCCTGGTTTCTCTGGGCATGTGATGCTACCAGTGGACCTTGGGGGAAAGAACCCTGCACCATCCCTGCAGTTTTGAAGAGCGTGCGCCGTTACCACCAGAGACCTCCACCCAGCTCACCCAGTGAGCTGTCACTGAGATATAGCGGTCATGGTCGTGCTTACTAGTCCATGTATCGGTGGTGAGATGGACTTTGCCGGACACAGATTCAGACAACGCGCTTGAAATTTTAGATGACACTTGGCTAGCCAGGGCAGGGACGGCTTTTCTTGAAAAGAAATGCCTGCTCGGCATCTGGTATTGGGGGCAGGCAAAGGCCATGATGTGGCGGAAGCCATCTGTGTCCACCAGATGGAAAGGCAACATTTCCAAGGCCAAAAGCCTGGCAAGCCAACTTCAGGGTTTTGCTTTAGGATGGTTGCGTTTTTAAAATGTTTCTTCTTGCTCCCAAACCTGGTAGACAGAAGGGGTGGCTGCTAGACTGGGGCCGCTGTAAAGCTTGGGAGGTCAAACTGGTGGAAGGAGAAGAGGTAGGATGGGTCTCTGGTGGTGCTGGTGGTACTCGGGCGATGGTGGAGGCTGAAGCGGAGGCTGATCCTTGATCATGACTCTGAGATACATGGGCAGCTGAGGAACGCTTGGTCGTAGCGGAGGAGGAGGAGCCGGAGACAGAGGGTGTGACAGTGGTTGGAAGCCCAGGATAGGTATGGCCTTTTTTGGCCAAGTGTTCCCGCCATTTCAACTCATGCATTCGCTGCATGTGACTAGACCTGTTGGTGGTGGTTAAACATCTAAGATTCTTCCCTCTACTTATGTGTTTACGGCAAAGGCGGCATATGACATCGCTGGGTGAATCAGAGGCTTGCGCGAAAAAGGCCCAGGCTTGAGAGGTCCTGGACCTTTTGACGGCGATAAGTGAGGAGTGGTGTTTCCGCTGATCGTGGCTGGCGGGATAATCTGTGCGGACTAGTGCGACCGCCCTCTCCCTTTTTGAGGCGGGACCCGTACTAACACTACCCCATCGTCTTCCTCCTCGCCCAGTGATGAAGCACGCACAAGCAAATTTTGCTGAAAAGACCATGTTGAATCTGCAATTTCGTCATCATCATCATCATCATCAACACAGGTGAGTTCCTCGTCCTGACATTCGACATCCTGGATCTGCAGGCTACAAGCAACAGGCACTGTAAGACGTTGCCGACTGCCAGGGAATTTTGCCGATTGACTGGCTTCCTTCTCCTCTTCTGATGGCATCAGCGATTGGGCATCAAAGTAGACAAAATCATCCTCTCTGGCCTCTTGATCTTTTAAAATGCCTTCTGACCCCAACCGCATTTTATCATTAACCCCTTAAGCCGAATGCCTGAAAAGTAGTTAATGACCAGAACACTTTTTTCGTTTTTGCCTCCTTGCGTTTCAACAGTTGTAACTTTTTATTTTTTCAATGACGCAGTTAGATGAGGCCTCGTTTTATTCGAGACGAGTTGTACTTTATGGGGTAATAGTTTAAGTTCACTTATAAATAATTGCAGTATTTATTTATTTTTTTTTAAAATTTTTTTATTTTTTTTTATTTATTTTTTTACACCATTCACATTTCACACTTAATAACTTGTAAGATTAATTCTACAGGTTATTACGGTCGTGTGGATACCAAATATGTGTAGGTTTTTTTGTGTGTGTAATTTATGCACAATTATTTTTAATTAAATATTTATTTTTATTTTATTATTTATTTTTATTCTTTTTTTTAACACTTTTTATGGGGTTTTTTGTACTTTTTTTTTACTCCCATGAAGGGAGAACTGTTTTACACTTACTAATGTATTAGCATATTCATATATGCTAATACATGCTAATCTGTGTCAGTTTGACACAGGCAGTGATTAGGACAGCACACAGTGCGTCCTAATCACTGGCTTCTTACACAGACAGCTCTGGGGCCACGCTAGGTCCCCAGAGTTGACTGTGCAGCCGGTCCCTGGGCTCTGTCGGGTGACCGGGTGTTCCGATCACCCGACAGAGCAGGGGATCCCTTTGATTGCGCTGCGGTAATGCACCGCCGCAATCAAAGGGTTAAAGCAGTGGGTTGCGGAGGTTTCCGCCACTCCCCGATGCCTGCAGGACATGCTCTGGGATCGGGGCTGTGTAGTACAGCCCCGATCCCAGCGCAATTGCGGCACCCAGGTGCCGCAAACTCCGATGCCTACAGCGACGTCTAAAGACGTCGCTGCAGACGAACGACCTGAAATGCCCGCCGTCTAAAGACGGTGGGCGGTCGTTAAGGAGTTAAAGAGGTCTTCAGAAAATGGATTATCCACAGTGGTGGGTACACGAATTGACATTTGGGCATCCTTCGCTTCATGTTGGATGGATGCTGACGATGATGATGACGACATTTGTGGCCGTAACTGGGAGGACGAGGAGGTAGGACTGCTGGATGCAGGTTGCATTAACCACTGAAGAACAGATTGGTGACGCTTTTCTTTACTGAGATTCACAGGGCCCTGACCCAGCGATGACAGGCCTGACGGTCCTGTAACCGACGATCCGCTGGTTTGCGTGTTGTCGCCAGCACTGGAAGGAGTACCTTCTCTTGTACCTCTACCTCCGTGTCCTACACCCCTCTTTGCTCGCTTACCACCTGCATATTCAGAAAGATAAAAATTTAAAAAGGTATGGATGAGTTTTTGAAAGTCTCTTTTTGAAAGATGGCAAATCACAGCTATTCTTAAATTCCTCTAATTTCCAACAGCCAACTAGGATTAGAAACAGAATTGTTTCTATCGAATACCTGTGAAATGCGGTCTGGTGGAAGAAACGTAACACCAAATCAACAGTGTTCGTTCTTCAGTCCCAGGGATTTACAACTGCCCAGTAGGACTAGGAATTGATAGTTTTCAACAAACTATCATACAACTGCGCTATCTGCGCCAAACTGAGATTCACTGAGCGCAATAAAACCATTCAAAAGTTACATGGATGAGAAATTGCGTTTATTGCAGCAATAACACACGAGAACAGTTACTAGAAAATTTCTGTATCCTAATGTAAGTACAAGGTGGCTCTTTGAACAAAACTGGGCTGCACCAAGTGATAAACAGCTATTTAAAATTTATACGAATAACAAAAGGTGGTTTTTGCACCAATGAAATACACCAACAGTTACTAGAAAATTTCTGTATCCTAATGTAAGTACAAGGTGGCTCTTTGAACAAAATTGGGCTGCACAAAATAAAAGGTACAATTTCACCTCAGGTGCGAGGTGTGCTGGGCAAAAAGTAAAGTAAAGGTAAAAAAATGCCATTTCAATGCAGGTTCAAAGCAGAGTCTAGGCTGCACAATATACACCCTCCTTTCAAAAGCCTGCCTGCCTGTCTGTCTGTGTTCGTCCGCACCAACCCCCCCCCCCCTCCCCTCCCTCCGTGGCTGTACAGCAGCAGATGCTTCTTTAAAAGTCTCTGTCTAACTAACTAAGAATTGAAATTCTGTAATCTACCTATATTCTAATGTTCACAGCTAAAAGCATAGTTGTCTGTATGAATAAAGAGAAGAACTGTGTCTCTGAGCTGAGCTGTATTGAGAGAGACCTAACACACGTCCTGCTTTAGTGAGAGACACTGGAAGACGGATACTGAACAGGAAACGCTGTTCTATGCAAAACGAGGTCATGTGATTTTTCTAGCCAATGACAACCATACACATCACAGTCATGACATCGCACACCCAGCTCACCCTTCTGTATGCTCTAAGCTGATTTGCTGGCCGCCAAAATGACAGGAAGCGCGATAGTAATAGATTATCTACAGATTGTCACCTAAAATATCACGTCATCGGAAATTTCCAATCAGCCTAAAAATCATGCCGATTTCAACTTTGTCGATTATAATCGCTCATCCCTACTCTCCACGCCTCGCAACAACATCTATAGAAACAGCGTTGATCTACCATCAAAATTATCTTAATTACTTCATTCTTTATTATACATCGTGTATACATAAAATTCAGCAAACTGGAAGCGAAGGTAATCCAGCACTCAAGGACATAGGATTAAATCTGTAGAAAACATGGTTCACTCTTTATTGAAGAATTCTTAAAAGCATGATTAAAAACATCCAAACATGCAAGTACACGTTTACGCGTTTCAGGCTAGATATTCAGCCCTTAATCGTAACATACTATGAACATTGTACGAATCTTCTTAAATACCCACCCCGGAACTAATCAAACTTTTTCACTTGATGTTTAACTCTTTGGGTACAAAAATGATGCACACCCTATCTACACCCATAACATTAGGCGTATTCAACATATCTAGAACTGAGGATGCATGAATAATTTTAACCACATATAAAACCTAAAAAGTACATAGAGAACAATTGAAAAGCATGCAGATATAATATCTAAACACTATATATTGTCAGAAAGAGGAACTTTGTTATGGGAGTGTAAAAAAAAAAAAAAACCCAAACAAAACCCTTCAGTATAAATACATAAGATCTGTTCTATGGTTAAGTCCTAAAGCGCACCTCGTATCAAGTGTCAATATCCAATATGCCTCTCTATTGGTAAGCACCTTCCTCCAGTCCCCCCCACGTATAGGTTTTTTGACATACTCAATTGCCATATCTTTTAAATGTTCCACACTATTGTGATATACATCCTGAAAATGTTTGGAGATCCCAGACACTTTGCAGGGACCTGGATGAGTCGCATCATAAACATGCTCCCTAATCCTTACGTTAAGACATCTGGTGGTACAGCCCACATACTGTAGGTTACAAGAATCGCACCAAGCCAGGTATACGACATGTGAACTATGACAGTTCATAAAATTATGGATTTTATATTTTTTATGTGTAATGTAAGATTCAAAAGTTCCTGATTTAACCATATATCTGCACTGTCCGCACCTACTGGTACCGCATCTAAATGAACCCTTGAAGTCAATCCATGTGTCTCTCTTGCGGACCGGGGTATTAACAAACATACTGGGTGAAACTATGTTACCTATAGTCTTGGTTTTTTTTGAGATGTACCGACACCCATCCATACATAAAATTCACAAAACACTTTCACCTTTCGGCTAGCCAAAGAAGATAAAATGGTATACTTAGGGTTTTAATGTGGGTTATGTCAGCTACTTATGTAATGTGCCAGGATCGCAGAGGAGAGGATGGAAAGTGGTAGTTTAGTGTCACGGTGGCTTGACACCCAATCCTCTCTTGTTTTCCTTGACACACTTACAGTGCATAGGGGGTCTGCTTGTTCAGGCGTAGCTGGTGTTCCTCCAGTGTTCCTTGGACAAACTCTGTAGATACGCCTACCTGTCCAGATGGTGGTTGAGGTGTCCTTGATGTTGTCAGCAGAATAATAGACAGGAGGCAAGGTGGTATAGTGCAAACAGTTCTTTACTCCAGGCTAGATGTTACATTCCAAGACACGTCTTCTGGAAAAAGCTTTATAGTCCCTCTGTAAAGCCTGGAGCAGAGGTGGTAGGTCTTCTAGCTTTCTAGGTGTAGCTGCTTAACTGCCTAACTGCCTAACTGAACTCCTCCCACCTGGGTAGCTTTATTTATAACCTCTGGCCACACTCTAGTTGCCTAGGTAACCACCACTCTGCTCCAGGCTTACACAGCATATTAACCCTTTGGGTCATGGATCAACATCAAAACTTAACATTATGCTGACACAACAGTTATATTGCACATAATAAACAATGGCTTCCATAGAAGGTATTATCATGACGCACAAATAAAAATAGGAGTGTACACTCCTGTACATTACACTTAGCTCCGCTCATGTCATTCTTCAGACTTTGCCAGACATCGGACAGAGCATCCCGCACACTTGTGTGATGTTTCGGGTTACGCCCCTTTCTCAAGCATGTGTCTGTTAGTTGAATACTCCATTATATACCTAAGTTATAAATAGAGATGGGCGAATTTCTCAAAAATTCGGTTTGGTCACTTCGCCGAATTTCCCGACAAAAATTACTCTGTCCCGAATTACTTCGGCACGAATTGCGTTAAAAAACTGCTATTTCCAGGCTGCACAGAGCCTACAGGGTACTGTAGAACATTGTGCCATGCTTAAATATGCAGAGGGAGCTTGGTTTGGTCTTCATACAATGTTGTGTTTTAGTATGACACGCACATGACTGCCGCCGCTCTTAGAATCGCTTCACTATAAAATTCCCTGGGCACTTAAGAGGGCAAAACTGACCAAAAAACTCAAGCAGGAATGTTGCCTGATAAAGTCATGCCAGCGAAAGCTGGAAAAAAACAAGCTGAGAGCTCAGGTGGCAACATTAGTGACAGAGTGTGGAGGTGATGGTGGCAGCTACAACAGCATGAGGTCAGACAGTGGCAAAACAGTAATAGGCCACAGAGTGGCACAATGACACAGTGTGGAGGTTACGGCAGCAGCCACAGCAGCATGAGGTCAGACAGTGGCACAATGACATTCTGGAGGTGTCAAAAACAGGAGTAGGCCACAGAGGGTCACAATGACAGAGAGTGGAGGTGATGGTGGCAGCAGCATGAGGTCAGACAGTGGCACAATCACATTCTGGAGGTGGCAAAAACAGGAGTAGGCCACAGAGTGGCACAATGACACATTGTGGAGTTGACAGCATCAACAGCAGCAGCATGAGGTCAGAGAGGGCACAATGACATTCTGGAGGTGCGAAAAAACGGGATAGGGCCACAGAGTGGCACAATGAAAGGTGGGGGTTGGGAAAGCTTTCAACAGGCAAAAGCATGAGGTTCAAAAAGGTCCCACAGATGGCCATGACAAGTGTGGGGGGTTTGACGCAAAAACGCAGCATGAGGTCAAAAGGGGGGCACAATGACATTCTGGAGGTGGCAAAAAACAGGAGTAGGCCACAGATGGCACAAAAGACACAGTTTGGAGGTAAAGGCAGCAGAAGCGAAAGGTCAGACAGTGGCACAATTTACATTCTGGAGGTGGCAAAAACTGAGTAGGCCACAGAGTGCACAATGACACTGTGTGGAGGTCACGGCAGCAGCAGCATGAGGTTAGGCAGTGGCACAATGACATTTTGGAGGTGGCAAAAAACAGGAGTAGGCCACAGAGTGGCACAATGACAGAGAGTGGAGATGACGGCGGCAGGAGCAACAGCATGAGGTCAGAGAGTGGCACAATGCCCGAGTGTGGAGGGGACGGGTGCAGCAGCATGAGGTCAGGCAGTGGCACAATGACTCAGTGTGGAGGTCATGGCAGCAGCATCAGCATGAGGTCATAAAGTGGCACAATGACCCAGGGGGGAGGTGGGTGGCAATTCCAGTCCCTGGTAAAGATGGTTGGTCGCAGATGGAGGAACTGTCAGCAGATGTGTGGCATCAGGCGGGTGGCGGCATCAGAATAATGGCTGAGGCAGGTAGTTTGAACCCAAACTCATTTCTCACAGTTTGGGTGAGGCGTCATGGCTGATGTAGTCTGACGCCTAAGGCATTGGTGTGTGGAAATCCTGGCCAATCCACACCTGATTCATCTTGACAAAGGTCAGTCGTTCCACATTTCCCGTGGACAAGCGGGTTCTCCTTGGGGTAACGATGGCCCCGCCGCACTGAACACCCGCTCTGATGCCACACTACTGGCTGGGCAGGACAACTTCTCCACTGCAAACTCGGCAAGTTGCGGCCACACATCCAGTTTGGCTGCCCAGTAGTCCAGAGGATCTTCTAACTGGGGTGGCAGAGTGCTGTCCAATTAGGCTACCACCTGATGGTTCAGGGTCTGCTCCAGGTCCTGCTGCTGCTGCTGGCGACTGCCCTCCTCACTAGGGGGTGAAGGAAGCTGCTCATCAGTGACTCCAGACTTAGGTTGCTGCTGATGGAGCTGGTACTGCTCCTAACCCCCACCGTCCCCCAGCAGCCGCGGCAGTAGTACGTGAGCGCTAAAGAACCCCCCGGTCAGACCTGTCAGAGGAGGGACGATGCCGCACATAGGCAGCGGCCAACTGACTATGGAGGATTTCCCTATAGTATTTGAGTATGTCCTTCCTCTCAATAGCTGGGAAAAAGGCTCCCATTTTGGACCGGGAGCGAGGATCCAATAGGGTGGAGATCCAGAAGTCATCCCTCTGCCGGATGTCACTAGCCAGGCAAATCAGCATGCTGCGGACCATCTGCACAAGTGACTCCGAGGGGCTCCCTGCCTCCATCTCCACTGTATACTGCCACGGTGCTTGCGCGTCATCTGCCTCGTCTTCCTCATCTCCATCTACCTCCTCCAGATGCTCCTGCTCCTCCTCTCTTGTCACTTGGGTAGAAAATCCACTCATTTCACCAGAAAATGCTTCTGCTCCAATGTCCTCCTCCTCCTTCTCCTCCATTTCAGTCCCCACCGGACTCATGTGGCTGCGAGATGTAGTTGCCACGTCTCCAGTCCCCTGCCCAGACAGATTTTTCAGCATCTGTTTCAGGACATGAAGCAGTGGAATGACGTTATTCATCCCGTAGTCCTGGCGACTGACAAATAACGTGGCCTCCTCGAATGGCCTCAACAAACGGCAGGTGTCACGCATGAGCTGCCACTGGCTGACATCAAAGTTACACAGGGAGTACTCCTGACCGCCTGGATCATCAAAAAATCGTTAATGGCCTTTCTCTGTTCATACAGTCGGTCCAACATGTGCAGGCTGGAATTCCAACGGGTGGAAACATCGCATATCAGAGTGTGTTGGGGGAGGCCGTTCTGCCGCTGCAACTCGAGGAGGGTGTTCCTGGCTTTGTAGGAATGGATGAAGTGCATGCACAGTTTTCCTGGCCATTTTCAGAATCTTCTGAAGATCGGTGGAAGTCTTCAGGAACCTTTTCACAACCAGATTGAACACGTGCGCCATGCAGAGCGCATGAACCATCCCTCCTCAGTGCAGCGCGGAACACCATGTTCCTCCATTGTCCGTCACCATGGTTCCGATTTGCAGTTGACGCGGAGAAAGCCACACATCGATTTCTTGCTGCATGACGCGGAGCAGTTCCTCCCCTGTGTGACTTCGTTCGCCCAGGCAAGCCAGGTGTAGAAATGCGTGACACCGCTGTGCCCTACACATGTGGTACGATGGAGCAGTACTTGTGGAGGCTGAGATGGTGGTGGTGGTGAGGAGGAGGAGGGGACATTGGCGCAGGAGCCGCAGTTTGACAACGTGGAGGAGAACGCGGCGTCTCCTGTCTAAGTTATTGGTGTGCCTAGGCAGGAAGCACATTCACCCAGTGGGCCGTAAAGGACATGTACTGGCCCTGACTGTAGTTACAGCTCCATACGTCCGTGCTGCCGTGCACCTTGGAACAAACCGATAAGCTCAAGGACTGGCCCACCTTTGTTCTACATATTTATGAAGTGCTGGTACTGCCTTTTCGGAAAAGAAATTACGGCTTGGAACTCTCCAGCTCGGCACGGCACACGCCATGAGTTCTCTGAACGGTGCAGAGTCCACCACTGGGAAAGGGAGGGCCGGCAGTACCAACACCGGGGACCGGAGCACGGTCAGCTGCTGCACATTAGGATGGTTGGACGCATACTGTTGTCTCTTTGCAATCGCCTCGCTGAACGACTGCTGGTGCCATGAGTAGCGAGCAGCAGGAGCATCTGGACCGGGAGATGATGTCAAAGAGAAACAGCTCCATTCTGCATAGGTGGTGGAGCCTTGACTGGCTGCAATGGCATGCGTGCCACTGTGCGCTGCTGCTGCTGTTGCTGCGGCGGCAGGATGGACCACCACATCTGAGCCACGTTTCTCCCAGGCCACCGGATGGTGACGCTGCATGTGTTGACGCAGGGCCGTGGTGCCATCGTTAGCTCCCTGTCCTCGCTTCACTTTCTGCCCACAGATTGTACATATACCCATATTCAGTTCCTCCGGTGTCTTAGCAAAGAACTGCCACACCGCCGAGTATCGGATTTTACCGCCAACGCTCCGCACTGAGTGACTACTACCATCGCTGCCTCGCTGAGCCCCTGTGCCGCTACTTTCTTGGACCTGCGAAGTGGGTTTTTTAACCCGTGGCCGCTTGGCTCCCGACCTCACACTGCTGCTACCCTGCTGACTCATGGTCACACAACCCACTTGCTGGCAGCGCCGCTGCCTGACGCGCAATCTGACGCCATCTTCTCCTGACGATGATGAAGCCCTTGCCTCACCCGGCTCCCAAGTGCGGTCGGCTACATCATCATCTATTTGTGTTTCATCGTCACTGCTGTCCTCTTCAATGGTCTTGGTATGCAGAGGCTGACCCCTCACAACATGACCTCCCATGCCACTCTCCACATCTATACTTTTCCGCCTACTGCAAGAAGCAGGGGATATTGGCCCCATTTCTTCGCTGCCAAGTAGCTGCTGACTGCCCTCCTCAAATTGTTCATCCTCGCTATATAGTGGCACTGAGCCCAGACACATAGTAGATCTCTGGCTGAGGGAACCAGATGGGACAGAGGCGGGTTGAGGATGGGTGAGGGCCGCTGACCCACTCCCGGGCCATGCCAACTAAGGGTTGTGTCTGACGTTTCCACCGACTCTTGGCTGGGGTTGTCAGATGTCATCTGGGAGGAAGTGGATGACCTAGTCAACCAATCAAGAACCATTGGGTTGCTGAACAGCACACGGCCGCTAGATGACAGCGTCAGTTGTGGCCTCACCGAGTGACCCCTGCCGCGACGTCCCCTTGCTGTGCTGCGACCTGGGCCTGCTCCAGGAATGTTTGTGCCTCTGCCATTCGCAGGTTAAGAGCCTGCCACCTCTCTGTCTGACATACTGTTTGTTCTAAAATATACAGACACTGTTTGATGAAGATATCTGTATATGATAAATACACACCCTGTATTTGACTCCAAATGAACCCACTAAGAAGCTTGGGTAACCTTTGGATATAAATTGCGCTCCACAAATCGGCAGGAAAAATCGACTTTGACGTTTAAAAACTCTGTGTATTTTACTGAATATAAAAGCACAAACAGGCTTAATTAACCTTCGGATATGAATTATGCTACAGAATTTCTTCTGTGGCGGTGAAAAACAAAGTTTCTTTTACTGAGTACAACTGCAGAACAACGCTTAATTAACCCCTGGATGTAAATTGTGCAAACAATTGAGCAACAAAAACTACGAGCTTTGTAGCGTGTTAAAATGGTGTGTTTTTTACGCTACACAACAAGAGAAAAAATTGTAATTAACCTTCGCTTGTGAATTATGCTACAGGAAAAATTTATTTTTTGGCGGTGAAAGAGGCGGTTTCTTTGAGTCACCACAGCAGAAAAACAACGCTTAATTAACCCCTGGATGAATGTCCCAAACATTGAGCAACCACCACGAGTTTGTAGTTACAATGGCGTGTTTTACGCTACACAACAAAGAAAAAATTTTAATAACCTCGCTTATGATTAGCTACGGAATGTATATTTTTGGCGGTGAAAAGACGGTTTCTTTAGTCCCACAGCACAAAACAACGTTAATTAACCCTGGATGTAATTGCGAAAAAATTGAGCAGCCAAAAATGATTGGTATTGATTGTAAAACCTGTTCTTTAAATGAATACACAGGAACAGGCTAGATCCCTTGGATATCATGTGCTGTGAGCAGATAGCTTAAATGTACACTACCGCCCTTTATTAGGTAACATGCTAGTACGGGTTGGACCCCTTTTGCTCAGAACTGCTCAATTTTCGTGGCATAGATCACAAAGTGTTGACAAACGATGCTCATTGGTACCAGTGGCCAAAGAGTGCCAGAAAATTCCCACCATGGACACCACCACCAGCCTAACGTGTACAAGGCAGGAGGATCCATGCTTTCTGTTGTTGACACCAATTTGACCCTACCATCCAATGTCGCAGCAAAATGGACTCATAGACAGCAACGTTTTTTAATCTTCTAACGCCAATTTCGATGAGTTGGGCAAATTGGAGCTCAGTTCTGTTCTTAGCTGAAAGAGTGGCAACCCGGTGTGTTTCTGCGCCGTAGCCATCGCCTCAAGTCGCTACTGTGACGTTCAGAATTCTTCTGCTACTTGTAAAGGTGGCTATTTGAGTCATGTTGCTTTCTATAGCTCGAACAGTCTGCCATCCCTTTGACCTTGGCATCACAAGGCATTTCCACCCAAGACTGCGCTAGGATTTTTCTTTTCGGACCATTCTCTGTAAACCCTAGAGATGGTGTGCGTGAAAATCCCAGAGCTCAGCGTTTCTGAAATACTAGACCAGCCTTCGGCACCAACAACCATGCCACGTTCAAAGGCACTCAAATCACCTTTCTTCCCCATATGATGCTGTTTGAACGCGGAGATTGTCTGACCATGTCACATGTAAATGCAAGTTTCGCATGTGATTATGAATTAGTGTAACGAGCAGTTGGACAGTTACATAAAGTGGCCGGTGAGTGTTATGCACGCACTGACACCACTGGACTTCAGATCCAATACGTCACAAAATCAGAAATACAACGTTAAGAGAAGCAGTCTCTGAGACAAGCTGAGACACCCCCCAAAGTTCGCTGTATAAAAATGAGTTCTTTAGTATCAGCTATCATAAGCAGCCGCACCAGCACCTTCCCTAATCAGTACAGTGAGAGCAGTATGAGCTCCCAGCGTCATGCCTGGACTTATATAGTGCGGTGACGTCACAGAATCCCGCCGGTCTCTGATTGGCTTCATCTCTGCACATGTCATGCAGGCTATGCCCTTCTTCCTCCCAGAGTGCTTTGCCCCATGTAACGGCATGTGCTCGCAGCCATTTTATCAATCAAAAGCACACTTTGTTCACCCGAAGTACCCCAAACTTCGACTTCGTTCAGAACCGAAGTTTTCCTGAAATTCTAAACGAATTCCACTTCGTTAGAATCAATTCGCCCATCTCTAGTTATAAACAGTAATAAAAAACACACCCAAGGTCAGTGAATCACAAGAACACCCGCAGGTTAAAACTTTCATTTAACCCTTTGGGGCATAACACCTCCAGGGAGGCGATCCAGTATGCCTCTTGTTGAAGCAGTTTCTTTTTAACTTGTACCTGATCTTTGCCTGTAACCCCTTCTAGCACAAGCTCTGACAGACTGTGCTCTTCTTCTGTATAATGCCTTGCTAATGATGTTTCTCCAAACACTTTCTTATCATCAATGTCCTTTTGAACACCTTTAACCCGTTACTCCCTGTCCTGCTGTATCGCCGATCTATGTTCATTTATCCTTATTTTAATATTTCTACTGGTTTGACCTATGTAAATCTTGCCACAAGGGCACTTTATCATGTACATAACCTGGCAGCTGTCACAGGTGAAAAAGCCCTTTATTCTTACTGAGGTACCTTTTATAGAATGATTAATATGTCCCCCTTTCAGAATCGGGTAACAATTTTAACACTGCAGACATGGGTACGTTACTGTTCTTACATTTTTTAGCCTTTGTCCCTTTCCTCTACTACCAATATTGGATGATATTAACTCCTATCCTAAAGGTTTTCCTTTTTTATAAATCCACTGTGCATTTTCTCTGAACAAGGAGCCAAACTTGGGGTCAGATTGCAGAATCTTTCAGTGTTTTAAAAGCACTTTTTTAATCATGTCAGCATGCCTGTCATATATAAAAATATATGTAAATCTGTCCTTTTTATTTTTTGCCTTCACCTGCAACAGTTGTTGGCGAGGGATTTTAAAATAATGCTCATCAATTGATACAAAACAGGACTAGTGACTACGTTGTATACCAAAAGCAAGAAAGAAAAAGTAGTGCAGAGAAACACCTAATCACAGAGTCAGGTGTGCATTTGCTTTACAATCAGGGACAAGCCTACGCTGCCACTGTACAAGCACCAATATAATCTACAACACCGACAATCAGATCACCAGTCATCAGGTCACCATCACATGAATACAGCACTGATTCAACACAGAAGTAAAATAACCCCTGACATCAGGGAGTCACAGGAGATGTCATCTCTGATGGGAGTTTTTTTTTCTTCTCCTTTTCTGCTGCATCTGGACCAAACCTCCATGATGTCTTCCCTGATGAGTTGTTCTCTTCCCTTTTTTTTCTCCATCCGATACAAAATGCAATGATGTCTTCTCACGGCCACTACTTGTCCCTGTAGAATTTACCACAAAAACATCTCTCTTTTCAAGCACTTTCCTATCAATTCCCACCTCTGTACAAACTCCCCAACCATAGAGCCCCAAATAGTAATAGTGCCCCCTTTGGTGCCCTGCACAGTAATTTACCCCAAACAGCGTATATTAGATACGAAAAAATAGAAATGAAAAAAGTCAGATAAGTAGCATGTAAATAGGTAGACCCCCATTAGGTAGGTAGTCAAGCCCCCACCTCTCCCTCAGTAGGCAGGTAAGTATATAGACCTCCCAAAGCAGGTATATACGTACTCTCAGAATATAGGTAAATAGGCCCCCTCAGTAGGTTTACAGATTTATTCAGTAGTTAAAGCGTTATATAATCCCCAATTAGGTAGCCCCTCAATGGGTATATAGGTCCCCTCAGTAGACAGATAAGTATAAAGGCCCCACAGTAGGTAGGGAGGTATATAGTCCCCCATTATGTATCTACATAGACCCTCTCAGTAGGAAGGTAGGAATATAGGGTCCCCTCATAAGGTAGGTATATATGGCCCCCAACAGTTAATAGGTGTATAGGACCCCCATTAGAAAGGCAGTTACAAAGGCCCCCAGTCGTTAGGTAGGTAATCAGGGCCTCCCTGTTAATTAGGTAGGTATACAGGGCCTTCCCCCATTAATTAGGTAGGTAGACAGGGCTTTCCCCGAGTAATTAGCCAGGTAGATAGGACTGCCCCCAGTAACTAGCCAGGTAGATAGGGCTGTCCCCAATAATTAGCCAGGTAGAGTCACCCCCAGTAATTAGCCAGGTAGAGTTGCCCCCAGTAATTACTCTGGTAGGGCCGCCCCCAGTAATTAGCCAGGGAGGGCCGCCCCCAGTAATTAGCCAGGTAGAGCCGGCCCCAGTAATTAGCCAGGTGTGGCCGCCTCCAGTAATTAGCCAGGTAGGGCTGCCCCCAGTAATAAGCTAGGTAGGGCTGCCCCCAGTAGTTAGCCAGATAGAGTCACCCCTAGTAATTAGTCACGTAGAGTCAACCCCAATAATTAACCAGGTAGGGCTGTCCCCAGTAATTAGCCAGGTAGAGTCGCCCCCAGTAATTAGCCAGGTAGGGCCTCCCCCAGTAAAAAGCCAGGTAGGGCTGGCTCCAGTAATTAACCTGGTAGGACCGCCCCCAGTAATTAGTCAGGTAGAGATGCCCTCAGTAATTAGCCAGGAAGAGACACCCCCAGTAATCAGCCAGGTAGGGCTGCCCCAGCAATTAGCCAGGTAGAGTCACTCCCACTAATTAGTCAGGTAGGGCCCCACCCAGTAATTAGCAAGGTAGGGCTGCCCCCAGTAATTAGCCAGGTAGGGCCATCCCCAATAATTATCCCCCAGTCATTAGCCCCCAATAATTAGCCCCCAGTCAAAAGCCAGGTAGGGCCGCCCCAGTCATTAGCCAGGTAAGGCTACCCCCAGTCATTAGCCAGGTAGGGCTGCCCCAGTAATTAGCCCCCAGTCATTAGCCAGGTAGGGACACCCCCAGTAATTAGCTTCTAGTAATTAGCCAGGTAGGGCCGCCCCCAGTCATTAGCCAGGTAGGGCCATCCCCAGTCATTAGCCAGGTAGGGCCACCCCCAGCAATTAGTTAGCAAGAAGCCCATTTTTAAAAAAAATAAAAAATACTTACCAATTGTCTTTCTTTCCTTTCTCTTCGCTTGGTCCGGAGCAGGCAGCGCACTTACATCATAGTGCGGTCTGTGGAGCAGGCGGCGCAATGACATCATCACATCGCGCCACCTGCGTCGCGGCCTCCAGAGGGCTGAACGGCCAGGATCAGAAGATCCTGGCTGTTCTGCCTGAGCCGCCGCCTGCGCCATGCAGGCATCGGTCATGATCTCTACATGGTTGGGTCTGTGACCCAGCCATGCAGCCGTGTGGCGAGGGGGGCTTGTCGGCCCCCTGGCACAGGGGTCCGGTTTCATATGCAACCATTGCAGCCAATGTAGCTGCACCACAGACCGACGCTGGTACTCGGGGCCCACGGGGGGGAAACACCAGCCCTCTCCCCGATGGGTGTTTTTATGATTTACTAACTTTGGGTATGATTTTAATTACCATTTATAACTTGGGTATTCAACTAACAAACGCAAGCTTAAAAAGAGGCGTAACCCTAAATGTCACACAGGTGTGCAGGAGGCTCTGTCTGATGTCTGGCAAACTCTGAAGGATAACATGAGCGAAGCTAAGTAGCTGACATGACCCAAATCAAAACCCTAAGTATACCATTGTATCTTTTTTGTCTAGCCAAAAGGTGAAAGTACTTTGTGAATTTTTTATGTATACACGATATACAGTGGGTATGGAAAGTGTTCAGACCCCTTTACATTTTTCACTCTTTGTTTCATTACAGCCATTTGGTAAGATCAAACTAGTGCTTATTAATGCACACTCTGCACCCCATCTTGAAAGAGAAAAAAACTGAAATGTGGATATGTTTGCAAATTTATTAAACAAGAAAACTGAAATATCACATGGTATTAAGTATTCAGACCCTTTGCTCAGTATTGAGTAGAATATTGAGTAGAATATTGAGCTCGTACAGCCATGAATCTTCTTGGAAATGATGGAACGAGTTTTTCACACCTAGATTTGGGGATCCTCTGCCATACTTCCTTGCAGATCCTCTCCGGTTCCCTCAGGTTGAATGTTGGTGGACAGCCATTTTCAAGTCTCTCCAGGTATGCTCAATTGGGTTTAGGTCAGGGCTCTGGCTGGACCAGTCAAGAATGGTCACATAGTTGTTCTGAAGCCACTGCTTTGCTATTTTAGCTGTGTGCTTAGGGTCATTGTCTTGTTGGAAGATGAACCTTCAGCCCAGTCTAAGTTCCAGAGCATTCTGGAAGAGGTTTTCATCCTCTGTACTTCATCTTTCCTTCAATTGCAACCAGTCGTCCTGTCCCTGTAGCTGAAAAACACCCCCATAGCATGATGCTACCACCACCGTGTTTTACTGTTGGGATTGTATTGGGCAGGTGATGAGCAGTGCCTAGTTTTCTTAACACATACCGCTTACAATTAACACCATAAAGTTCAATCTTCGTCTCATCAGATCAGAGAATCATATTTCTCATAGTCTGGGAGTCCTTCATGTGTTTTTTTGCAAACTGTATGTGGGCTTTCATATGTCCTGCACTGAGGAGAGGCTTCTGTCGGCACACACTGCCATAAAGCCCCGACTGGTGGAGGGCTGCAGTGATAGTTGACTTTGTGGAACTTTCTCCCATCTCCCTACTGCATCTCTGGAGCTCACCCACAGTAATATTGGGGTTCTTCTTTACCTCTCTCACCAAGGCTCTTCTCCCATGATTGCTTAGTTTGGCTGGACGGCCAGGTCAAGGAAGAGTTGTGTTCATCCCAAACTTCTTCCATTTAAGGGTTATGGAGGCCACTGTGCTCTTAGGAACCTTGAGTGCTGCAGAAATTCTGTTGTAACCTTGGCCAGATCTGTGCCTTGCCACAATTCTGCCTCTGAGCTCCTTGGGCTGTTCCTAAGACCTCATGATTCTCATGTGCTCTGACATGCACTGTGAGCTGTGAGGTCTTATATAGACAGGTGTGTGCCTTTCCTAATCAAGTCCAATCAGTTTAATTAAACACAACTGGACTCCAATGAAGGAGTATAACCATCTCAAGGAGGGTCAGAAGGAAATGGACAGCATGTGAGTTAAATATGAGTGTCACAGCAAAGGGTCTGAATACTTATGACCATGTGGTATTTTAGTTTTTCTTGTTTAATAAATTTGCAAAAATATCTACATTTCTGTTTTTTTCTGTCAAGATGGGGGGGGGGGAGTGCAGAGTGTACATTAATGAGTAAAAAATTAACTTTTTTGATCTTACCGAATGGCTGCAGTGAAACAAAGAGTGAAAAATTTAAAGGGGTCTGAATATTTTCCGTACCCACTGTATAATAAAGAATGAAGTAATGGAGATAACTCTGATGTTGGATCAACGCTCTTTGTATAGATGTTGATGTAGTGTCAGTAAACTCTGCAGTAAAGTGTTATGGCAGCTTTGCTTCTAGGACATGAGAAAAGAATCCTTTCATAGCATAGAAGTTTTATGAGTCATTCAGACCATTTGAAAGATGACATCATGGTGCATCTGAAACTTTTTCAAGAAAAATTGTGCATTCAGTGTCCATAGGTGCTGTATAATGGGCTTGTTTTCTTTTGGATGCTTGTACACAAAGCTCCGTGGATCTGTCTGTATTTTACAAAATGGATTGTTGGATTTCAAAAAAGAGAATGCAAATGAGAAACATTAGAAGTGCTTGTTGTGTAGGGCTATAAAACATTCTTTGTTGGTTCACTTAAGGCTTCTTGAAGTTGTTTCGTACGAGCACAATAACAACAACGAGTTTAACAGAAGGGCATTTCTATGGTACCTTTCCCATTTTTTATATATACTGCATTTAAATAGGTCAATGTTCAGTTAAAAACAAATTGCCTGTTGCCAGCTTTGTGTTTCATTTATCTAACACACTTGCTGAGATTAGAACATTCATTAACCTCTGAAGACTGATTTAAGCACATAATTTTTCTGAAAAAAATGCACATTTTCATGGTTATTTTACTGGCAATTTCTAAAAATTATGAAAAAAAAATATATTTACAGGAAAGGTGTAGAGGAGTTTTGCTTATGGAGAACACCATAAAGATGTATGGAGACTCAGAAGTCATGCAATGCTCTCTGGGAACATAAGATAATGAAATGAGTTTGCTTCGAAATGCTGTCTCGCTAGTGCCACCTATTGGATTCAGCTTCCCTTTTACTCATATTGATTAAAGGGAATCTATCAACTTTTTTTTTAAAATAATTAAATCAAGACCATGATACATATTCTTTTCTTATTAGCCATTTTTATTTTCTGATTGTAGATTTATTAATTCTGTTGTCTGTCTATGATTATGGGGGCAGCCATCTTGCCTGAGCTGCTTGTAACAATATTCAGAGAGATCCTTTACAGACGCTACATAAGCATAAGAGAATGAGAAAGAGTAGAAGAACTATTGCCTTTTATATAGGAGAGTGTTCATTCTAGACATGATCTGTGACCTGGGAAGAAATACTGTGTAGGGAGGGAGAGAGCTGTGAGCTGTGAATGGGGGGTTCTGTGCTATATTTACATATTGCTGTCATCTTTTAATGTAACCCTGTCTGTGCTGATAATGAGGAGATGAGGGCAAAGTAAAAACTTTAGGATTTCAGGATTTAAAAAAATATATATATTTAATAGTTCTGTAGAAATATAGAAATTTAAAAAAAACACAAAACACAACCAAAAATTCTTTAACATGCGTTAAACGATAGGTCATTTTCTGATACCACGTTTCGTTTAATCTCTTTCTGTCGCATGGTTATATTTTTTTGGCTCTTCATTTTAATTTTCCTCCTTGCCTTCCGAAAGTCATATCTTTTTTATTTATTTATTTTACATCCACACAAACATAGAGCATAGGACTTTTTTGCGGGACAAGATGTACTGGGGAAAAAATTGTAAGTGGAGTGAAATGTGAAGAAAAAGTTGTTTATGTCTTTTTTGAAGGTGTTTTATTTTTATGGTGTTCACTCTTTGGTATAAATTATGTCTTACCTGTATTCTGCAGTTCAGTACAATATGTAAGGTTTTCATTAAGTTTTAGGACTTAAGAAAAACGTATTTCTTTTCATAAATTTGCATTGCAGTGCCATTTTCTGTGAACAATAATTTTTTTGCTTTTCCAAATATGTACCTGAATAAGGACTAATTTTTTGCAGGCAGATTAGTTTTTATTGGTACCATTTTGGTATACATACAACTTTTTGATCACTTTTCATTCCAATTTTTTGGGCATGTGAACTGACAAAGCAGGCCACAATTTTGGCGTTTGGAATTCTTTTTCTTCTACATGGTTGTCACGGGTGCCCCTGCGACCCTCACCCCAGGTCGCAGGCACACCCTTGTCCCTTCTGCGAGCGACGCTGCAACCCGCATGTCCCCGGCCCAGTCCCTTGCGTACTTACCCAGCCGCGCTCCTGCCGAAGCTCCTGCCTCCCGACGTGCACGTCCCCGCTCTCTAAGGCGCGCACGCCGGAACTGTTCAGTTTAAAGGGCCAGCGCACCGGTAATTGGCCAGTCGCTGCCCCTATTTAAGTCTGCCCCATCCTGATCTGTTTGCCAGATCTTTAGTACCATTTTGCCTATTGTGAAAGCGTTCCTGAGTCTTCCGTCATACCGTGTACCGGACCTTTTTTGCCTACGTCCCTCGATCACGAACCATTGCCGCCTGTCCTGACCTTACTGCCTGTCCTCGACTACGTCTACGCCTCACGATTCTGTACTGCGCATCACCTCAGTAGACTCCCGCCGCGGCTCTGGTGAATATCGGGACCTGCTTAGATTCCACTCCCTGGCGTGGCTTAAACCATCACTTGCGGTTGTCCAGTGGGTCCACTACCACTGTCCGTGACAATGGTTCAGCCTACAAGACAAATGATGTTACATTTTAAAAAATTGGACATAACTTTAATATTTTTTTATTTGTAAAATTCTGAAAGAGGGAGTAATATGAACTTTTAATTATTATTATTTTAATTTTTTTATTATTTTTATAGTTTTTAAATTTTCTTTTAAATTTTAAATATACAAAAAGTACCCTTGGGGGGCCCTTTTTCCCGGGGGCACAGTGAAAAAATACGGGTTTGGGGAAACCCCAGACCTGTATTTGCACTGTTTTGGGCCCTTTCCCAAAAATACCCCGCGGGGGGCCCGGCTTTCTTTTTGGGGTTTAAAGGGGGGAGGGAAAAGCCCTCCCCCTTCGGGGTTGACTTGTTCATTTTCCCGCCCAAAAAACCGGGCGGGAAAAATTTAAACAGGTTCAACATTTTTGGGAAAAACGCCGGGGGGGCCCCCTGAAAAACTGCAGGGGGGGGGGAAAACCGTGAAAGTGTGGACTGTGCGCGGGGTTTTCCTTTAAAGGGGGTCCTTTTTAAAAAAGGGGTTTTTCCCCCATTTTTTAATGATGGTTTTTCAAAACTGAAAGCCGTCTAAAAAAATGGGCCCGGGAAAACCCGTGCGTGGGGGAAAAACCCCCTTTTTAAAGGTACTTGAGAACTGGGGGGGTTTTTTTTCCACTTTTTAAAACCTTGGACTTTAATAAAAATTTGCAGAAGAGGGGTATCAAAATTTCCCGGTTCTTTTTTAATTGCTCCCTTTGAGGAAATAAATTTAAATTAAAAAGTACTAACAGGGTGGCTATGGAAGCCTTCTTTGGTTTCCCAGTTTCCCATGGAAAATTGTTTGGAAACCCTTGTGATTTGGGTGTGTGGAGCGATTCGAATTTGATAAAGGCTCCCGACCCCTGCTGCGACGGGTCAGCTAAATCAATTAGCCACCCAAAACCCCCGCCTATCAATTTGGGACCCCAGCAGGGTGGGGCTGCTTATTAACCCCCTTATTTGGAAATGATGACTTTTTTATATATTAAATGTCGGTAAAGGTTTTAGAGACCCTTAAATATAACGGGGGTTTTAAAGCAAACCCAAAAATTCACCATCCCTTTTCCAAAAAAGGGCTGATAATTTGAGTTCCTCTTGGTTGGTTAAACCCCTTTGTTTTAAAGGGATGGTCGGGGAAACGAAACCAAAAGACAGGGGAAAGGGGGGCCCCCTGACCCTAAACCCCAAACCTCTGCCCCTTTCCCTTTTTTGGGGAACCCGACCCCTTTAAAAGGCCCCGGGCCCCCCCAACCAGAAAAATAAAGGGGCCCCACTAAATTGTGTGCACAGACAGAGAAAACAAACAAAGAAACAAAAGACTTTTAGTCGGAGGGTCCGGTGCAGCAACAGGGGGGGCCCCGGGGCGGGGGTCCCCCCCAAAAGTCGGAGGAAAGGGGGAAAAGAAAGAAAAACCAGAAACAAGAAAGAGTCAATAGCACAAAGAAAAAAAACCCCTAGAACAGGCAAATTTAAAAAAGAAAAAAGAGTACAGCAGGCATCAGAAGGGGAAAAAGCGGGGCCCAATATATGGGGGAAAGGGGGGGAAGAAGAGGAGCGGGGATAGGGGGCCCCAAAACCCTGTCAACCAAAGGGGGGGATTAACCCCCTTGGTGCTGGGGAGGATTTTTGGCCCGGGCCCGGTACCAGAAATCAATAAACCCACTCGGGAAATGAGGGAAGTTTTTCACCCCTAAGGAGGAAAAGGCCCCCAGTTTTTAATGGGGTTCGGGGCCCGTACCCGGGCCCCGACCAGGGCCCCGATGGAAGGAAATGGGACTGTCCCCCCCCTTCTATGAGGGGCCATGGACCCCTCTTTAGATCCCCCTGGCTTGAAGGGGTTGGTTTGGGGTAAAATTTTTTGTCACCGTCGGGGGGCATGAAAAAGTCCCTAGATGCCCCCAACACCCTTTCCTCCGGCCCGTCCCCCTTTCCATTTCCCCAAAAGGTTTTGGGAAAGGGGTTTCCCTAAACCCCTTTGGGGAGAGTCAATTTAGACCTTTTTTTTGTTTCTAATTCCCCTTGTATGATCCCCAGGGATGAGGGGGGGGCACCCGACCACAGCAGGAATTTACTTTTTCAGGGGAGATTTGTGGATTTAACGGAGGAACGGGGGAAAAAATCGGAAGGCGGAGTCTGAATGTTTTAAAGGGTTTAAAAATTTTCAGTGATAATAAAAGGAAAAAAATTTTAAACCGGGGAGGGCGAACTTTTAGAGGGGCACCCGAAACGGGAGTTTTTTTGTCTGGGAAGCCACACCTTTTTCCCCCGGGACAGCATATTCGGTCCGGTCGGGGGTTTTTTTATTTGCGAAAATTGATTCGTGAGCCGGGGGGATTTTTTAGAGTCTAAAGATCCAAACCCCCAGACTTTTCCCACAGTCGTTTTAAAACGGCGGATTTGCACTAGGAAATTTAGTTTCGCACCTGTAGCGGTGGGAAAAACCTGGGGGGGAAAACCCAAAATTTAAACATTTAAAATGGGGACGTTTTGGCCCGGGAATTCTCATGATTGTTAAGGGGCCCCGAAAACTCCCCCCAGGGGCCCAAAAATTCTTTCCCACCTCTCCGGGGCATTCCAAAAGTAGCATCTGAGGTATTGTTCTAGCGAGGGTTTAAGTTTTCTCAGTTTGCCCTTTAAAGCCCGGGGGGATGGAAGGCAGATGAAAAGGCCCAGAGAAAATGCCAAATTTTTAACCACAGAATGCCCCCAGAACCTCAACAAAATTCCCCCTCTGTCAGAACAATTTTGGGAAAGGGAAAAAATACCATGGAGTTTAGTATTTGGAGGACAAACAAATGGGCCAGGAGGATTTTGGTTGAAGGTAATTTCTTCAAAGCAATGGGATGACAATTTTGAAAAAATGGTTTCCACCACCCCCCAAAAATCCCCAGCCCCTTCCCTTTGGAGGGGGGAAGATCGGTGATGAAACCATAGAGTTGTGAGACCCAGGGCCTAGGGGGAAGGGGAGGGGGGTGCAATAACCCCTTGGGGGGGAGGGTCGGGGTACCTTTGCCCGGAAAAGTCTCACAAGCAGTGAAAAAACCTCTTTAAATCACGCTGCCATGGGGGCCACCAATAGGTAGGGATGGGGAGGTATCCGGGTGCCCGCGATGCCCGGATGCCTAGACCCCGAACCCGAGTAGTGAACCTCCCCCAGAATTTTCAAATGAAGGTGACATGGAAAAAAAAGATTTACCGGGGGGGGAGTCCAAAGGGGGGGAAAGGCCTTAAGAGTTCGCAAAAAGGCCCGGGAAAATACGTCTGTAGTCAAGGGTAGCCCGACTTCTCCCCGGAAACAAGGGTTTTTTTCCCGGGTTCCTCCCCCGGGAATTGGGCACTCATAAAAAAACTTGGAAAAAGGCTTGGCCTTAAAATTTTTTTTTAGCTCCTGGCGGTAGGTTTCTACCAAAAATTTAATCTAGTAAGAACAAGGGGCCCTTTTGTGCTTGACGGGGGTTCAATTGCCCTTTGCATTTTTTAAGATATAAAAAATTTTTATGAAACAGTAAGAACAGTTACCCCTATGTTTTTCCCCCTCCAGAAGGTTTCTCCATTTTTGAAGGCCATTTTAATGGTTGGGAACTCCCCGTTACCCAACTTAAAAGTTTTTTTCAGGGTAGAAGAATTTCCTGGAGGGAAAAAGGCGATGGGGGTTGAGGTTGGTTTTAAGGTTTGTTCCCTGAGACAGGACGGGCTCTACACCTGTTTTAGATGGGAATCTACCCCCTACAAAAAAAGGGGGTTTTGGGGGCTGGGTGGAAACCCAAAACCCGGTGAGGACGAAAAAAAAAATTTTTAGAGTAACAAATGCTTGCTCGGCCTTGGTGCCCAGGGGTTGGTGGGGGCCCTTTTTAGAAAAGGGCATAAGGGGGGGGGGTTTTCAAAAAGGGAAAAATTTCCTTAATTTAAAATTTGCGATAAAAGTTTGGAAAAACCCAAAAAAACGTTGGATCTCTTTTAAGGGGTAGGCCCCTTTCCCCCTCAGTGTGGGGTTGAAACCTTTTGTGAATCCATTCTTATAAAAACTGGGGGGGTAAATATGTACCCCGGGACCCTATTCCTGGAAAAACCCCCAAAAATAACTTTTGACAATTTGGCGCATTTAATTTTATTTGACAAACCCGGAGAGGGGCCCCCCTGACATGATTCGGGTGGGTATGATTCGGGGGGAAAATATGGGGGGTTTTTCATCTGGTACAAATTACGAAACGAATAGAAGGTCCCCGAAAAAGTCAAATTTAAAAAAAATCTTTGGGGGAAAAAAGGGAGGAGCAAATTTTTAAAAAAGGGGCCCAAAGGGATTTACTAAGTATTCCAAAAAGCCCCTTTAGGGGTATTAAAAGGCGTTTTCCATTCGTCCCCCTTTTTCTGATTCGAATCAGGTTGTAGGCCCCCCCCCCCGGTAAAATCGACTTTTGGAAAAAACCCTTTTAAATGCCCCCCAACTGATTAAAAAAATCCCGGGGTCAGGGGAAGTGAAATGGTTTTTTTATTGTTAATTTTTATTGAGCTCCCCCCATTGTCAATAAAAAGGGGGGGAGGCCTCCATCTTTTTTCTCGAACCCAAAAAAAAAACCCCGCTCCTACGGCAAAATAGACGGGCGTTTTGTGACCCCTTTTCCCCGGCTCCTTAAATTTTTTTTTTGACGCATATATTCCCTTTCTCCGGGGTAGATTTAAATTAAAAATTTTTACCCTTAGGAAAATTTGCCCCCGGGAAAGAGGGTTTTTTAGCGCAAGGGCATAAGGCCAGTTATTTTGGGGGAAGAGGTTTGGGGCCCCAAAAAAAAGGTTTTCATTTAAAAAACGGGCTTTGAAATCAGAGGGCAAAATCGGGAAAAAAAAAAGGATTGGTTTTCGTTTATCAAAACATTTTCAAAGAATTAAGTTTTCAAAAATCCCAATGAGTTCCCCCATTTTTTCCTCGCAGCCCAGTCAAAAACCGGTTATGGGGCGTAGCCAGGGTAACCCTAGAATAATGTCCTGGAAAGTCCCTCCTGAAAAGAAAGACAGTTGTTAAAAATGCAAACATCCAACTTTCAGATTTATCTGGCATTTCGGTATTTTATCCTTCCCTCCGTTAGGGGGGTAAAAATCTGGCCTAAAAATGAAAAGGGGGGAAATAGGGAAATTGTTCTAACCCAAGGATTTGGCCCACGCCATGCTAAAAAAAATTATGGCGCCCCCAAATCGATCAAGGATGGAAAGCAAAACCCCTTGACCCCAAAAATTAGGGTTAAAAGGCAAGGAAAAGCTTTGTTATCCAATTTAGGGGGTCCTGTATCCCCTGAGTTATCCTTTCTGAGTTCTTCGGGTTTTTGTTGTTTTCCCAGGGGGGCTTGGGCTGGTAGGGCGCTTTTCCCGGACGACGGACTCTCCACGTGAAAAAACAATGCATTTTCCACCCGATGTTTCCTTTTGTAGCTGCGATGTGGAGCCCCCTACCATGGGTTTCCCCTCCCTGAAAACCCCCGTGGGGGAGGTGGCGAGGGGTGGGGAGAAGTGGGGAACCGCAAAAAGAAAGGTTTGGACAGGAGTTCGCCCCGAATGCCCCGTGGACCCCCCCAAACTTTTCCCCGCGTTCTCCCTCAACTCCCCGGGCAAAAGATATAGCCAAAGTATTTAAAATCCCTAAAGTTCTGGAAATTTGGGTGGCGACCATTGCATCCTTCACTGCCTCGGGCAGTTCTTGTTAAAGAGGGTTTGAGGGGTTGGCAGGCCACCCCCTTATGAAACTCCATTGGGGAATTTGGGCAAAAAAATTTTTCGCTGAGGGCGACCTTGTGGATGGACAGGAGATGGTTTAGTAAACTGCCCGGTTGGGGTCATCATAATTTTTGGGCCCCGTGCTAAAAAAAATGTGTCCACTGATGCCCTTTTGGGCCCGGGGGGGGTTTGTCTGTCCCACCTGGGTGGCCCTGGAGGAGTGACACCCCCATGGCGACTTTCTCAGTTCTGAGGATAATGGGGGGGAAAACCGGGAAGAAAAGGCGTAAAATTCCCTGAAGGTCCCAAATTTATCAGGGTTACCCTCGAAGCAGTCAGGAAACCCGCATGTTGGTTTGTGTGAAAATATTGTCCCAAAAAGGGCCAGGGCAAGTGTGGGTACCCAAAGGGACGATTTTATCAGGGGGCCGGGGTTAGAAATAGAAACCAGACGAAGTGAGATCTGGGACATAAGACCCGCCATGCCCTGAAAGGGTTTTTAATTTTGTCCGGCGGTCAGAAACCCATAGATCGGGTTTTTATCCCGAACCGCGGGGAATTTTTTTGAAATAAGGGCTGCTATAATGTTAGGGATGTCAGGGGCGAACAAGCCGGAAAAAGTGGGCCCTGAACTGATCCCCAACCCCTGTCTTGCCTTTTGGGAACCTGACTCCTTAACAGGCGCCTCAACAGAAGCTCAAGGCTACACTGAGTAGTGTCAAAGACAGACAAACAAACAAAGAAACAAAAAAAAGTATCGGACGGTCCGAAGTCAGCAACAGGGCGGGCGCGGTACAAAATGTGAGGCAAAAGGGGGAAACCAGAAACAAAGCAGAGATCAAATTTGCACAAAGAAAAAAATAGAAAAGGCTAATTAAAAACTAGCGTATGAGGGTGAGAAGGGAAGCAGTGGCAATATATGGGAAAGGGCGGAAGGCGGAGCTGGGATGGCGGGAACTGTCAAAACCAGAGAGGGATTAACCCCTATGAGTGCTGGAGGATTTCTGGCCCCAAGGGTGACCAGAAAAATCTAAGGGCTCAGGACTGCAGGGAAGTTTAACAAAGGAGGCAAAACCGCGTTATATCGCCGCCCGGCCGTGCTGGCGACCAGGGCCCGATGGCACGGACGTGACACATAGTCATGTTTCATGACCCTTTAGTACTTCAGATTTATCTTACATGGAAACTACCTCGAAGAAGTGGCACTAAACAGACAGCATTGTTCCTTCTGGAGGAAAGCTCTTTTCCATATCTTATAGGTAAAGATAATGTTTTTATTTTCAACTCCTCGATCATGCTAGGACAAATCTCCTACAATTAAAGAACAATTTTGGGGATTAACCTTTGGGGTATATTCACAAATGGCAGATCTGTAGAAACAATACTATTCAGATATATGGAGAAGGTTGTCAGTCACAGAAATCTGGCTTATGTGAATAGTAAATAAGGTCTACCATCCAGCTTATTGCACTCATTTAAAGGTCTTTGTCATAAAATAAATTTCAATTTGACACCACTATAGAATGTTGTTTTAGGTAGAACCAACAAACTGCCAAATGTGTCACAGATCCTATTAGAAAAAAAGATGCACTGAATCTAAAACAGCAAAAATAATAATTACTGTTATGAAGGTAAATATCAGTGATCTTTTTAAAAACAGACAGATGAGAGCTACAGTATGTAGCTTTTTTGGTGCTATTGTATTGTGTTATGTAATTTTGTACTAAACCCAAAAACTCCTATTTTCTTTTTAAATATATATTTTGTTCAAATATAATTACATAATCAGAGACAAAGTGGAGCCATTTACTTGACCAAATGACCAGCATGCTGTCCCTATAGGCTCTCTTTTTTCTAAAATATACATTTAGAGTTGTGCTGAAATCTCTTTTTTCTGAATGAACAGTGCACAGAGTTGGCAAGACCTTGGGATGCAGGCCAGGAAGGCTGAAAAGCCTTACATATTTGTGTGGGCTGCTACAAAGAAGCTTCCATAAAGTTTCAGAGCAAAAAGGACTAAGATCTCTATTATCCAAATGTCACTAGGAAAAAGGTGAAGACATTTGACAGCAGACACGTCAAAATCAGCAAAAAGGCAAATTAAATAAGACTTAGAATTTTAAATTGAAACAAAACTGCCTTGTCTTTGTGATGGTAATTAAGGAAAGGATGACTGTTATGCAAAGGACACTTTAAATTCCATTTCAGGCACTGTATTATTTAGAACTAGACATGAGCAGATTCTTCTGAGGAACTTGTTGAAGTACTATAGTAAGCCTTGTAAAAATATTTCAAATCATTTGTTCATTCAGTCCTTTATTCGTTTCAACATCCATCATTCATATATTCATTTACTTGTATAAATAGGGCTCTTATTAAATCAGACCCTAGATCAAAATGCAATTAAGTTATACAAAAAATGAATCAGCACAATCAAACCAAAACAATTTTAAAGAAAATTATGTAGGTGCATGCTTGTGTGGCAGCAAAGCAATGCAAACACAAAATCTCAGCAGCACTCTACTAATAAAAAGAGACAAAGTGGATAAAGGAACTATTTTAAAATGCATTTCTGCTACCTTTTGGGTACATGAAAATTTGAGGCTCTTGGTGCACATTTTTGATCAAAACTGCAAGAGATGTGCTTATCAATTATTTATTGGATTGTTTGCATGCGAGAGTGGCTACCCTCCATTTTAGTCTTGCACTCCAGATTGTTTTTAATCAGAGCTGAATGTAGCTGGAACCTTCATTCCCTGAAAGTATGAAGGCAGGAGCAGATACTAAGCGAGGTGAGATGTTAGAATAGGTACCCATCTGAATTGATCTTGTACCCATCTGAATTAATCTTGTCTTAGTAGATGGGCTCTCGCAATTTTTATCAAAATATTTGCTAAGAGTCTCAAATTTTCTTGTACCCAAAAAGTAGCAGAAATACACAGTAAAATAGTTCCTGTATATACATTGACTATCACTTAGCATTTGTAAAGTGTTGCTGATATTTTGTTGTTTGAAATTCAGTTATAGGAAACCCACAATACATTAAGAAAATAATATACAATGCACAAGCATAATACTCATAATAACTGATAAAATGCAAAATAAACAAAATAATATTTAGTACTTAAGCATTTCTGTATCCATGTTTGGATAATTTTACTTACTATTAATCTGTAAAGTACTGCAACCATTTCTTGCTTGAAGGATGGGTAGTGAGAGATTCTTCCTTAAAGAGGACATATCACCACCACACAAAAACATACAGATTTATGTATATGAAATTATAAGACATTTCTTAAATACATATCATTAGCATATCCGATGATGTCTCTCAGTACAACAAGGACAAAGGTTTTACTTTAATTTTGTGAAAGAGAGGTCACAACGCAGTGAGATTCCTTCTCTTGGAGATACCATATGTGTAAGTGTGGAGAGCTCATTGTATATAGTGTATGCAGAGGATCCTCGGTGGGCCTGGGTCTGACACGCGAGGTTCGCCGCGGCCCATAGTGGGGGGCCCCATTTGTGTTGAGGCAG
>JAODAL010038527.1:0-39098 GCA_025379985.1 Phyllomedusa bahiana
CCAAAAGCGCAAGACCACCAAAGGGAAAATTGACACTCTGCCCCCTCTTTGTAACCATATCTGTTTTTACATCTGACCAATATTGTTATTTACACCCCTATATATATTGCTTGCTATGGCCTCCCAAGGCGTTTAAAAACTATACACTTTAAATCCATACCCGGGTTTGCCTTTTGTCCCCTTTGGGGGACCCCAATGTCATGCTGTCGAACCTTGAGTGGGCGTGGGCTTTTCCTGACAGTCCCCTAATATTACATTCTATAATCTGGCAGCACTAGGCCGCTACATTACAGACTCGTCACAAGGTAAGAACGTATTTACTAATTGCCTGTTTTTTGGGGGGAAAACTCCCTTTTAATTTTCCACAAGCATATGTTTTTGTTTTCTGGATGGGGCCCTTAAAATATTTTGTTGTGCCAGTGGGAAAACCCTTTAAAAAATTTTTGAAATTTGGAGGTCACCTCCAGACTATTCTCTACATCTCTCTTGTGCAAAATCCAGGTTTTCAAAATGGAGCTCCACTTGGCACATTTGGGAGGTGACATAGATGGGGCCTTACATCTCTTGCACAATTGGTGACCCCGAAAAACCTTAACCACACCCCTAAAAGGGGGTCAGACAGTCCTTCCCAATTTGAAAACCTTTCTATAACTACCTGCAGGCCACCAGCTATATTGCAGAGGTCTTGAAACATTGGTCAGAGGCCGATGCAAATTAACTCTAACATCAATTGGTTAAAGGGTAAAGGTATATCATTTCCAATCGGGGCGAAGACCATTTAGTGAAAATAGGGTGAAGTATGGTAGGAGGGGCTTGGAATTTTGTGTGGGGGAAATGTTAAAAATGGAAATTCTAGAGTAAATTTGACTGTCCAAGGGAAAACTTCTAAAGAATTTATTTAAACTTGCCCTTAAAGGAAAATGACCTGGGGGACCAAATTTAACCCCCGTCCCCACCGCAGCCTTTTTGGCCTTTTTTTTTAAAAATCTAGAATGTACTTTATGTGAGAATAACTTTTTGACACTTTTACCTTTCCATGTGATTCAGAGAATGTTTTCTCGTGACACATTGTGCTTTCAGTTAGTCAGAAATGTTGGTCCAAACAATCCTTGTTTAGTTGTGAAAAATATCATAAAAATTTGCCATTTTCAAACTTTAAAAAATTTTTGTGTGTAAGACATATATTTTTTCCCCCAAAATGTTTTAAAAATACATCACCATATGTCACTGTAGGGTGGCCCCTCATTTTTAAATGTCCTTTATTTTACAACATTAGGGACTTAGAAACTTAGTAGTCATTTTTCACATTTTCAAGAACATTTTCATCATAAATTTCTTTAGGGACCAATGAAGTTCTGAGGTGGCTCTGAGGGACCTGCATGTTAGATACCCCCCCTAAATGACTGCATCTAAGAAACTACACCCCTTAAAGTATTTACATCAGCATTTAGGAAGTTTGTTAATCTTTTAGGTGTTTCACAGGAATTAAAACAAAGTGGAGGTGAAATTTCAAAATTTCACCTTTTTTTTGCAGGTTTTCAACATTTTTCACAAGAACACGGTAGATGTAACTTAATATTGATTCCTCAGATTCTGCTGTTTTTAGAGTTATCCCATATGTAGTCCTAGTGCATGATTTGTCTCAACCACAAGTCTCAGAGTAGGAGGAGGAGGAGGAGCATCTACCGGACTCTGGGGTCTCATTTCCATTACAAGTTTTAGGTGCCATTCCAGGTGTTTCAGAAATGTTTTAGCTTAGTCTGTGAAATTGAAAAAAAAAATAAATCTTTTTTTCCAACAGTCTGCAATTTTAGGTGAAAATGTTTCAGTTTTACAAGGAATCCTGGAAAAAGCACCCCAAAATTTGTTACGCAATTTCTTCCAAGTTCGGCAATACCCTATATGTGGGTGTAAACTGCTGTTTGGGCGCATGGTAAGGGAGGGAGCACTATTTGGCTTTTGGAACACAGATTTTGGTGGGGGCCATGTTGCATATACAAAGCCCACAACAGGTGAAATGTTCCTTAAGTCACGCCATTTTGGATTAAACACCCCTCATGGACCTCATATAGGGGTGTATTGTGCATTTTGGGTGCAAGGTGTTCCATAATTCTTTTTAGCATTGGGCCATGAAAATGGGGAGAAAAACACAGTGCCATGATTGTTTTTTTGGCTTCATTTTTACAGCGTTCGCCGTGCTTTATAATAACAGGAGAACTTTACTCTGCGGATCGGTACAGTTACAATGATATCAATTTGATATAGTTTTTTATGTTTAAGTACTTTTACACAATAGAAATGCATTTATAGAAAATTGCGTCTTCAGTTCTTGTCGTCTGACCAACGTAGCCCTTTCCACAAGGGCATATCAAAAAATAAAGCACACCCTTAGTCTCACAGGTATTATTCCCTGTAACTAGTGTTGATTGAACTGTCCTAGAAAAGTTAAGTTCTGGTAGAACTGTCGGGGGTCGTTTGCCAACACTGGGGGTCACCCGTTTGTCCCGGTACTCCAAATCACGATCAGGGGAACATGTATCGGCCGATAGAAATTGAGTCAGACGCAAAGTTCTGGTTCAGATCTCATTCATGTTCCAAGTAATTCTGACAATACAATGCATTACACACATATTTGTATGATCTGTAATCAAACAAGCGCAGGCGCAATAGGGCCGAGAGGAACGGACATATGTCCATATTTAGGCAGCTTCTGAGTAGATTTCATTGGTCCATGTTGTCTCTGAGTAAAAAGTCTCTGGAATGCATCAGCCGAAACTTAGTTGATTTCCAGTAAAACGAAACTTTTAAAGGGAAGGGGGGATGGGAAAAACCCAAAATTTCCCCATCCTGGGGAAATGATAACAAGATTTTTACAAACCTGGAAATGCAACCATCCTAAATGCTTTTCATATTTGCTTTTATAATTTTTCCAAAAAAGGGATCTTTTTCCCAAAATGAGATAAACCCTTTTTAAGGGGAAAAGCTTGGGATTTTCCCTAGTTTTTGCAACAATACAAAAAATTGTTTTAAATCTCTTTACCTTTTACAATCCCCCCCAAAGAACCCCAAAATTTTCTCCACCCGTCCCTTTTTGTCCTTTCCCGGAAAATAAAATGGCATAAGGGCCTTTTTGGAAAAAGCTCACATGGGGGCCCCCAAGGGGGGTGGGATTCTTTTTGAAGGGTTTTTGAGGAAAACCCCCCCACGGGTGAATTTTTAACCGCCCCCCTTTCCCGTGCCTACTTAAAAGTGTTTAGGTTTTCCCTTTATCTTTTCCCCTTTTAAAAAAAGAGTTGACTCTTGGGTTTTATACTTATGGGGGTTCTGATTGGTGGGGATATCCTTGGGAATTTTCCACATAAACATAAAATTAAAGGGTTTTTGTTTATGCATAAGGAAAGTTCCCCGAGGTGGTCCCCTGCGCGTCCGGGGGAATAGATTTTTGGGAGAGGGAACGCCGACACAGCACAAAAAGTAGCAACCCCCAGTATAACCACAGTATCCTGCCACTTGGGTGTAAACCCGCGCTTCCACCTCCAGTCCAATCAGTCAGCAGGAGGCCCCGGAATTTTCCACTCCTGAAAATTCCCCCTTGAGGTTTCCTTTTTACAAATTCTTATCCCTTTCCCCGGGGCAATGGTTTATTTTTAAAACCCTTCATCCTGTGTTTTTCAGGTATAAGGTGCAGCATTCCCTTTACCTAACATCCCCCAAACTTTCCCCTTTCTTTAGCCGGGACCATGTCGGGTCTTTAAAAAGGGTTTTGAAAAGGGATCCTGTATTGGGGGGGTAATTTTATAGATTCCCTTTAAAAACCCCTCTCTACGTAAATTAAAAAAACCTTTGTGATTATGTAAAAAAATTTTAAACCAGTCCAATTCTTATTGATTTGCACTTGGGGGAAAAAGGGAACGAAGCCCGCAGAATCTGATCCGGGGCTTTGAACTGGGCAGGGTCCCCTAGGCAAACCCCAAACGCATCTATTAACATTGGGATCTTCCCTTGGGAAAATTGGGAAACTGCTGCTCTTTCCCCGCTTGGGGGTTTCCCATCAAGGGGAGGGGGTGGATTCCATTGGGGAACCCCCAAGGGCATGGAAAGCTTAGTTAAATTTTTCCTTTACCCCTTTCCCGGGGCTGGGAATCCTGCTTCTCAAAGTTTTTTTTCCCAACTCCCACAAAACCCGAAAACATCCCCGGAGGGTTCCAGTGAGATTCACCAATTTCCCCTATAGGGGTTAACCCCGGGGAGAATCCGGGAAAACCCCCAAAGTTTCATCCCCTCTGTAGCCAAATTTGGGGGAAAAAAAGTGTAGTTTCCCCGGGCCCCCCACACCTCCCCCGGGGGGTTGACTTTTGGGTTTTTAAATTAAATAGAGGGGGTTTGGTTTTCCCTCCCGAAAAAAATTTTTTCTTTTTTAACAGGTAAAAAACACTCTGGGATTATCGGAGTAACTTTGGGGAATTGGGGGGGTGTTTCCCCCGTGGGGGTTGGCTCCGGCACAGGCCAAAAACCCAACTGTTAAATTTTGGGGCCCCAACCGTGTATTTTAAAAAACCCTTCTAGCCCCAAATTTTTTCCCCGGGGGGAAACTTGGGTTTCAATAGAAAACACATTTTTCCCAAAAGCATAATTTGGGGGTTGGGGGCCCACTTCTTCTACTGCTTTCGGAGATTGGGCCTTTTCCACCTGGGCTACAGTGGGGGATGGGGGCGGTGGGTTTTTGTTTTTTTTGTCTTTTAAACTCTTTAAGGCCAAACATTGGGTTTATATAACCCCTTTTATGCCCCCAAAACAAAATTGGCCCCTAAACCCCCGAAGGATTTTCAATATTCAGGGAAGAGTGGGGGAAGGGGATCCCCTTTGGGGAAAAAACCCTTTTCCATTGCTGAGTGGGGCCTCTTGTCCCAAAGTTTTTCTAATAGCCCCGGATCTTCCCCTTCTTTCCTTACGATCTGTGGGGCCCCCTTTGGTTTATATCCCCAGTCTTCGCCCCTGTTTCCCCCCCCCAAAACCAAAACCAGTAATTTAAATTTTTTATTCCCCGAACGGTTCACACCCCAGATAGAACTGTCCCCCCGACGAAGGGCCCCATGGTGGTTTTCGGACTCCCCATTGACAGCGGTGGGCCTGAGGAGCAAAAATCACCCAAAAATAAAAAGAAAAGGTTTTTCACGCTTTGGGTGGTTTTCCGCCAAAGGGCACTCCCCGCCCTTTTTCTATGGGTAAAAAAAAAAAAAAAGGATATATACAATCATTTTGTCACTGGGTCCCTTTTTTCAAGGAACATGGGGAAACCATGTGGGGTTTTTCCCTCCAATTTCACTGCCGGGGGGGGTAATTAGGATTAAACCCTAAATGGGCCCTTTAAATTTTGGGCTCCAGGCAATTCCTCCCTATGGGGCCCTCTTTATTACACTCTGTCTCCTGGTTTAAAAACATGCACCGGGTTTTCCCCTTTTAGATTCTGGAAACAAGAAAGGGCGCGCCGCAAAAATTTGTCAACTCTTTTGGCCCAAATTTAAACCCCAAATTGTACAAATTCCCAAACACTTTTTCCCCTAGTCTTTCTCCCCTGACTTTAAAAAACAGAAGGAGGGTTTCCAAAAGTATCTCAAAAGGGGGTTTGGCCATGTTTTGCTTGTTTGGGGGGTGGCCCAAGTGGGGATGAAACCCAAATTTTTGGGGGGAAAATTTGGCCGGGGAAGGGGGGCTCAGCGGTCATTTTAAACCCTTTTTTTGGGGATTTCCCTTCAATTTTTTCTACCCTTCGCAGAGTTTGGGGGTGGTACGGGGTGGGGGAGGCCCAAATCTACCCCCAAAAATGTTCCATAAAATCTCGGGAACGAGGGGGGAAAATGAAATTTTCCCGGACCCCTGGTTTTTACTTTTGATGGCCCGAAAAAAGGGGTTCCCAAATCGAAAAAAGCTATTATCAGTAATCAAACCTTTTTTTCCTTCTTTGGAAAGGGCATTTTTGGTTTAATTGGGGTAGGTTCTGGCCAACCGAAAACCTGTTACCCGCAAAAACCCAAAAACAAAAATTTATACTTCCCACCATTTTGGCATCTGGGTGTGGTCCCAGGGCCCCTTTAAAATCCTTTTTGGAAAGGGGGGAAATCCGGTTTTGCCAGGTGTTGCATGGTAAATTTTTGGCCCCGTTTTGGGGAAGGGGTTTGGGAGGGTTTGGGAGAAAAGGTGCATGCCCCGAAATTTTAGGGCCCGCTCCCTTTTAAAATGATTTCCCGGAGCATGGTACAAAACTTCCCGCACATAAACTGAGGCCCTTTAATTTTTTAACACGTTTATTTGGCATCCATTGGGTTTCCAAGGCTGCAATTTCAGGAAAACAAATTGTTAGGGTAAACAAACAAGGGCCCCTTTTCACTTTCCAAAAAATTTCTTTGAGAGTTCTTTTCCATCTTTCTTCCCTTTTTGTTTTCCTTTTGCATTTTTTGCCCCGATGTTCTTTCCTTTCTGGAAAATTTTCTTTTTCTTGGGGGGGCCAGGCCGGGCTTCCCCCAAACAAACTGGAAAATTATTCCCCGTTTCCTTTTTTGTTTTTAATGGGGAAAATTCCTTTTTCCTTTTGGGAGCTTGGTGGTTAAAACCAAAAAAGGAATTTTAGGACCAAAAACCACTTGGAAAGACACTTTTCAACCAAGGCTGCCCCGGGTTTTGCCCGGGTTTGGGCCCGCTGTTTGGTTTCCTCGGGGGCAAGGGGTTTTTCCCTTTTACTTTTTTTCCAATTTGGGGATTAACCTTTTAGGGCGGCAAACCTTTTGGGGCAGTTCAAGTTTCCCGCCCCAAATTTTTTTTTTACTTTGGGGGAAAAATTATAAATCGGGGTCCCCTTTCTGGGCCTTTTTTGATGAATCCCTCTGATTTTTTTCCAAAATGAGCCCAAAATCATTTGCTATGCCAAAGGGGTATCTTTTTAGGGGCAGTTCCTTAAAATTGGGCCGGTTTTCCTTCAAAACCATTTTACAGGTTCTTCCCGGCTTTTTAGGTTTTCAAAATTTAGCTAAAAGGGGGGGCAGGGGGGCTTTTTGCCCTTTAGGAAAATTTAAATTTTTGTAGGTTAATTTGGGAAATTTCCGGGAAAGAAAATAGTCCGGGCTTTAGTACAAATCTTTTATCCATCAGTCCAGAGATTTAAAAATTTTGCATTTGGGGGAAACTCCTCGGTTTACCCCTTGGAAAAGGGGGGCTGCAGGTTTTGGTTTGAAAAGGGTTTTTTTAAAAATCATGGGGGGGTTTTATCATCCCGGGGTTTTTAAATCCACCTTTGTCCTTTCCCACCCCTTTTTGGGAGTGGAAGAAAAAATTTGGCTTTGGGTTCAAGGGCTGGTTTCCCGGTTTTTAAGGAGATGTTGGGAAAGGCCAAAGGGGGGAAGGGGAGCACTGTAAAGCAGGGGGGGAGCTGTTTTTAGTCTTTTGGGTTTGGAAAGGAAAATCCTTTTTTGTTTTTACTGCAGGGGCCAAATAAAGGGGTGCCTGGAAAAAATCACATCAAGTCCCAAAAAAAATGTCTTCAGTTTTGGGCAAAAAAGGAAATTTTTGCTGCATGGACAGGACTTGGAAGGGGAGGGGCCGGAGCTTCCCCGGGCCCCCTTTTGGGGGGTTTCCCGTTTTTGGGACATAGTATCCCTTGGGGGGGTTTTGGGGGCCCCCAAATTTTTTGGGTGAGGGCTTTTCCCAAAGGAAAGTCCCTCGGTTTTTAGGGGACAAATAGGTTGAAAAGGTTTATTGTAGTCGGAAGGTCCCAAATGCTTGGGAGCAGGGCGACACTGCAGTTTTGGGAAAGCTTGGAAGCCAAAGGCCTTTGGGTTTTTGGGGGTTAAAAACATAAAGATTAGGGGCTTGGTTTAAGCCAATTTCCCCCAGTCTTTCAGGATTCTTTTAAAAGGGGTGCATTTTTCTTTGGGGTTTCATCCGGGTTTTCCATTGCCTAATTAGGGTTTGGGGATTTGGGGCCCTTTGGTAATTTTTTTAGTTTCTTGAGTTTTTCTGGATAAGGGGAAGGGTTGATTTGGGTTTTCACAACGTTTCATCTGTAAGGGGGTCGGTTTTCCCTTGGGATAAAGCCGTGCCCATAAAACACAACTCTTTTGGGTTTTCCACCACTGGGCCCTTAAACCTTGGAGGACCCTTCAGTTTTAGAGCGGGCCCCCTGCGCAGCAGGGGGGTAAATTTTCCTTTCCGATCCTTTTAGGGCCTTTCCAAAAGAAGAAGATCTTCGACCTACTGAAAAGGGTTAAATTCAAGGGGTTTTGGTACCCATGGTTTGTAGAGGGAAACTTTCATAAACCTTTATAAACTGAATGGGGGTATTCTGGGCCCCCCGAAAGGTGTCCGGGTCCGGTGAATTGAGACCCCCTGAAAAGGGAAAAACAAAAAGTAAGCCCGCTTCCCTGAAAAGGGGGGATTTCTGAAGAACGCTTTAAAATCAGATCAATAACTTTTGAATGCAGGAAGCGAAGGGGGGCTCTGGGAAAAAGATTTTTGGGGGTTGGGGAAACCACTGGTGGGGGTTCCAGGGTTTTGTGGGTTTCATTAACAAACCTTTTTGGGATCTTGCACCCAAAAAATATCCCTGGGGTTCTCCCCTTTTTAAAACTTCTTCTTAAAAGGGAAATTTAAAGGGGTTTTTTCAGGGAAGATGCAGGGGACATACCCCCGAGGGTTTAAAAAAAGGACTGTAAATTTTAAACCCTTTATCCATCTTCTTGAAACCCGCTTTTTTTAGGGGTATTGGGGATCTGGGGAAGGAAGGGCTCCAATTTTCAGGTTTCACATGCACTGGGTGCAACAGGAAGGAGGCCAACATCATCTGGTCCTTGTGACCCAAAAGTTTGGGGGGGGGGTTAGAAAAATACAGAAGGGGTTTCCAAAAAAAAAAGAAGGGTTGGGGTTTAAAAAATCATCAGGGAAAAGGGGGGGGGGGCCTTCAATGCCCATCGGTAAAAGATCCCATTTTTTCGTCCAGGATCCTGTAAATTAACTCCTTCCTTCAGGGGGAGAACTGAATTTTTGCCCCGCATCAGTTTAAGTAAGTTTTGGGTCCCAACAGAAATTAAACTGGGCCCGGGGGTCCGAAAAAAAGGGAAAAGGGGTCATCAAGTCAGGAAAAGGGGCCAGCATTAATTGGTACAGGGGAGGGGGGGATTATTTATGGGGGACCCCAACCCCAAAACAAAATTTTGGGCATCAAGGAGATCTGGACCCCGGAGGCAGGTTCTTTTGCTGCAATTAAAAGAGTGTCCGGGGGCCCCAGTGTTTCCCCCAAAAAGTCAGGGGGGGGGGTCCTGCTAAGGAAAAAGTCACTACCCCATTTGGCCTTCCCCAAACCCCCCACCGTTGGGGAAAGGTGGGCACCGCTGGCCCCCACCCTCAATTTGGGGAAAACCCCCCCTTGATAGGGCGGGCTGTGTTGCTGATGTTGTGGGGTGTGCCGGAAAATCGGGGGCCCCGGCAGGGAAACTCTTTTTTAAATGGCCCAAACCCGAAAATTTCAAACTCCCAAACAGAATTTGGGGGGCTCTTTGCGTTTTTTCACTTTGGGGGCTGGCGGAATTTAAAGGGGAAAAAAACGGCCTGAAAACTTTCAGGGGGTGGGGCAAACTCCAAAACCCAAACACAGTTTAACAAGCTTTCTTTTCCCCTTTTTTTTTTTCAAACTTGGTTAACCAAACCTTTTTGGAAACCCTTTACCACGCCCGGGCTTTTTGTACTCTTTAGCCAAAAGAGCCCGGTCTTTTACGCAAAACCCGACCCCTTGAGGTTTAACTTCCAAGCCATTATTTAGGGGTCTCCAAATAGCAAGGAAAAATTGGATTTTGTTAAAAAATAAAAGGGAAACCCCATTTTCCCCATACTGCCCGGCTCAATCTAACCCGCAAAAACATCGCGTTTCCCCCGGTCTTGTGTACATTTCCCGCAAAGTGGGGGCTTGGTCACTTAGAAGGTCCCTTTGGGGGCCCCTATCTTTTAAATGGTTACAAAAAAGGGTAAACCAGAAATCAAAAGAAAAAAAATTTAAAATTCCGGAAAAGGGGTTTAGATATTTTTTTGGAAATTTTGGGGGGGGTTCTGACAAGGCCCCCAGGGGTTTTTAAATCTTTCCAATTAGGCCATAGATTTTGCCTGGTTTTTTGCCCAAATTTTTTTAGGAAAATGCATGGGGAAATTTCCCTGGGGGTTCCCGGGGAATTTTCTGGATAGGGGAGGGCTATCTGTTTGGGGGAAAATTTAAAAAATTTTCAACGGGGCAGGGGGTGGGTTTTCTTGGGACTATCAGTGGGCCAACCCCCACTTTGGTGGTCTGGAAACATGGGGGTTTTCTGCTTTTTGCCTTTTTATCCGGGGGCCATTTTTGTTGAAAAAACTCAAGATCCTTACCCCCCTTTCAAAGTGCAGGGGTGGGATTCCGGTGGGAAAGGGAAAAAAAAATTCCCCAACCTAAAACTAAAATTTAAAATTTTTCTTGTTTGGTAAAAAAATTTGAACATGAAAAGCAAAAATTTAAAACCCTTTTTACATTCCCTTTAAAAACTTTTAAAGACCAGAGGGATTAAATTTTGGGGGGGGAGATTTTGGGTCGACCTTGTTTTACCTTTTTTCCAGGCCCCTACTTCACTCAACAAAAGTAAAGAATTTTTGGTTTTAAAAAAATTTAGTGGGTTTGTTTTTTTTTGTCATTTTCCTCCCTTACCCCTGTAAATTGGGGCCCATAGCAAGAAACAATACATTCAAGGAAAAAAAAACCCCCGCCTGGGGGGAAAAATTCGGACCCCGGGGAAAACCCCTCTTTTCCCTTATCTCTTTATTTTTCCTTTTACAATCTCGTTGGGCTTCTGAAACCAGCTAAATTTTCCTTTAAGGGGCTCGGGCCCAAACCCCCTCGGTTTTTTACAATTGGGGTAAATTGGCCGGGTTTTAAATATAAACTCCCCCCTATGGGTCAGAATTCCCCAAAGGGCCAAAAGGAAAATAACCCCTTGTCCACCCTTTAAAGGGTTTGGGAACATGCCAAATAAACTTAGGAACCCCAAATTTCATCGTTTAGACACCACCTGGAGAGGTGTACCAAAGAATTAGGAGCCAAAAAAAATTTTCCCCCCCAAAAACCCCCCCGTAGGAACGGGGGGGGAGGTTACTACTGCCTTTTGGGTCATCCCACCCCCTTTTTAGGAGGTTTTCCGGGTTTGGGGGGGTTTGGGGGTTTCCGAGAGGGTTTTCCTTTTTGTGGGTTTTCAAACCCCCTCCGCCAAAAAATGAAATGGTTTTTCAGGGGCGGGGTGGGTGGGGTTTCTGGGGGGGGCGGGTCCCTTTTGTGGGTTTTGACTACAGGGACCTTTTGGGGAAGGGGGGGACTTAAAAGAGGAGGTCCCTTTAAATACTTTCCTTGGGGAAGTTTAAACCCAAAGGGGGTTTGGGGGGGTTTTGGGAAATAGCCCTTAGGGGGGGAGCGCTTGGTGCCCCCCAACTCCTACAGGGCCTTTTTTCCCCCCAAATTTAAAAGGGTTTTTCGTTCCACAAGCACTAAAGGCCCCCCCTGGGTTTCCCCCCAAGGGGGGGGGCGCATTATAAGGGGGGGTGGTTTTTGTGGTTTCTTTACACCAAAAACAAAAAGCCTTTAAAACACTTTTTCAAATAAACCCCTTTTCAGTTTTTTTTTTATTAACTTCCGCCACTTTCTTCCACTTCCACAAAATTTTTCCTTTTGCAAAATTTTGGACTTTTGGGGAAAGGGGGGGAGGGGGCCGTGCCAATTTTTCCCCCACCCCCTTTTTGGGGGAAATTTTTTTCCTTTTTCGAAATCTTTTATTAAACTCCCCGCCCCTTGGATGGTTAGCAATCTGCCTTCTTTGGCAAACCCACCAAAATTATTTCATTTTTTCATGCAAAATTTGTAACATACCTTTTTTCCCCTTTTTTCCTACAAAAAAATTTTCATTGACAGTTTCCCCTGACTTAAAGGGAACCCTTTTGTCTTTTCGAAAAAGGGTTAAAAAATTTTTTGGGGTTTTTATGTTTGGGGAGTCCCAAACCTGAAAAAAGACTAAAACAGCCGTGGCCCCACCGGCCTGTGCCCAGGATCCCGGTCCACAACCAAAGGATTCTATTTAAAATAAATAAAGATCCCAACCTAACCAAAAATTGTCCCACCCCTTTGGTTTCCCCAAATGGGGGGGGACCCTCCTCGGTTTTATTTTTTTCAAATCAAAAAAAAATTGTTTACATTATTTTATAATTTCCCAAAAAATCCCCAAACGAATTAAATCCCTTCCCCGGACCCACCTTTAAAATTCTAGTAATTTAAAAGATCTTGTCCTAAATTAAACCCGGAGGGCTCCCTTTTCCCCCGCCCCTCAAAAAATTAAACCCTTAGAGATGTCAAGGTTCCCACTATATTTCACGACCATTCCGGGCAAAGGGGGTTTTTGAAATAAAAAACAGTGCAATCCGAACTACTGGGGGAAATCACAGCAAAACAAAATTTTGGGGAAAGTGGCCGGGGGTGGATCCAAATTTTTTTTAGGGCCGAGTCACTTTATTTTGTTTGGGGCCACCGGGCGGAACCCCGAAGCCACAAGCAAATTACTAAACGGGAAGACATTTAAAAGGCCAACGGGAGTTAAATACACAAAAAAAGTAAACAACTTAAAAGGGGGACCTTTGGGGGCTGCAGTCCTCAAATTTTATATCCTCCGGGTCCTTTTATGCGCCCCGGGCAGGGGGTTTTTGGGTTTCCCCGGGGGGTTTCCTGGAACCACCCATTTTAGGGGGCCTTTACGTTGCGGCGCCAAAGGTGGGGGGTTTGGGTTTCCAAAACTGGGGGGTCACCCGTTTTTTCCCGGTTTCTCCAAAACCGGGCAGGGGGAAAAAGATGTTCCGGGGATAGAAATTAGTCAGACGGGGGAAAATTTTGGTTCGGGGTCTCATTTTGTTCCAAGGAAAAATTCTGACAATTACAAAGCATTAAAACCAATTTTTGTATGATCTGTAAACAAACCAAGGTGGCGGCGGGAAAAAGGGCCGAGAAAGGGAAAGGGCATTTTGTCCATATTTGGCAGGGTTCTTGGTAAAAATTTCAATTTTTCCCCTTTTTTGTCTTTTTAAATTAAAAAATTTTTCTGGGGTGCACAAACCCCAAACTTTTTTTTGGGTTTCCATTTAAAAAGAAAAATATAAGGAAAAAGGGGATGATAACCAAATTTCCCCATCCGGGGGAAAAAGATAAAAAGGATGGGGTTTTCCTGGGCTGCAATCCCTTCCCAAATTTTTCTTCTTATTTTTCTTTTATCTTTCCTCCCAAAAAATGGGCCTCCCGCTTTTAACTGAGAAAACCTTTTTTAAGGAGAAAAGCTTGGGATTTCATTTGTTATATACAATTTAAAAAATTAGTTCAAATACTCCCTTTTCCTTTTACAGAACTTCTTGGGAAATTTTTTAAAATAAAAATTTAACCCCAACCAAATTTTCAGATTTATTCAAGTTCATACCATTTTCAGTTTTCCCTTTTCTGAGGGGGAAAATTGTCTAATTTTACAGGGCGGGGCGTTTTTTTTTTTTTTTTTCACACAAGAGTAAGAGCATGGGGAAACCCAAAGGTCGACTGTTTGGGTTTACATTTGCCCCATTGGTTTTTTTGGTTTTCCAAATTTTCTGTTGTTTGGATACATTTTTAAAAAAGGGTGCAATAAAAAGTAGCAAAAATTTACTTTTTTAAACAAAACCCCCGGTCCCGCCTTTTACGGTTTTTTTAACGGGCTACTGTTCGTCTTTCCTACTTTTGGATTGGGGCCTAGGGATCACTTGCTATTTTTACAGCTTGGGGAAAAGGTATGGGATGATGTCCTTTTTTTCCTATGGTTGGGCCCCGATGACCCAATTTCAACAGTTTGTTTTTATGAACTCAATTTCATCCAAAACCCTTTTTTGAAATTTTCTGCCACCAAGGACAATGACATTATCCACTACCTAGAGAGATGGGTGTCTCCACACTGAACTGTATTTGGAAGGGATTTGAAAAGGAAAACTGTTTTTTAAAATTGGGGGAAGTCACATGGGACCCCAGACTTTTATTTTTCCCAAAAAGCCAACTCAAACAGAAGGATGGGAATTACTCTGATGATGAACATAAAATTTTAAAAATTTGGGTTGGAAAATAGATAAATTTACAGAAAGAGGATATAATCAGGATTCTTTGGAGACTACGGGCTTAGAAATCTTAAAGAAAGACAGATAGTGTGTATTAGCCCCTAGAAAAAATTGTATATTCGTGAAAGGGGACTTCATGTCTAACATACACAGTTTGATAACATATCCTTAATCTGTCTTAGGAACTGCCCGTATCTCTCAATGCTACTGGATGCCTTTTCACCGCTTTCTGGAAATAGCCAGCTCCATATCCCGCACGTGGTTCCAATAAGGAGTAGACTCCCGATACTGTGCAGTGCAGATGCGGACTGCATCTCCCTGTGAATATGGACATTAAGGACTAAGTCTTATACATGGACTGACTACAACAGACGCGCTACTAATCACAAGTAACTTTTAGTAATTTGTAGCCACAAAAAGTTTTTATGGATGTGAGAATAAAAGTTTAATGATTGATTCAAGTCAGTTAAATTATGTAGATGGATCTGTGGAGAGATGAAGAGACTCTACTAGCGGACTTATCTGCTGTTGTCATATATAATTCATACCTGCTAAAAGTATATGTTACGTGTCTGGACTTTCTTCAAGGGCGGGATAAAAATACATTTAAAGCAAGAGGAGATAATCGGGATCGGGATGGTTTTAGAAATCGTAAAGACAGACTGTGTGTTTTAGCCCCTAGAAAAAAGGATGTGAAGGTTTTTTAGATACTAGTACATGTGATTCACACAGTAACCTAATTAGGAACACTACTAGGAAGAACTGGCCTATACTAGGTAAGAAGCATAAGTCTGGTCATTTGTTTAAAAATTTCCCCTTGTTTCGGAAGGGACGCACAGTTGGCAATAATTTAGTGTCCTCGGATATTGAAGGTCGGAAAGTCACCAAACAAATGCGGCTGGAAACTGAAAAAGTAGGGACAGGATTGTTAAGCCATAATAACAGGCCCCATGATCCAACTCCCCTGGAAGAGTACAGATATTATGGTTACCTGAGAGAGTAAGGGAGTGCTTTATTTTTGGAAATGCCCTTGTGGAAAGGGCTATGTTGGTCAGATGACAAGAACCGTCAGATTATGACTTAATGAACATCGTTCTGCCATTCATAAGTACAAAAAGAAGATGGAAGGTGTAGAGCAGTCCCTGAGTATTGAACCAGGTAGGAAGTATGGAGAAACTAGTGTAGAGCAGCACTTCTATGAGACGCGCCACGGGAATTGTCAACTCAGATGGAAGGGAGATTGGATAGGTTGTGTCTCTTGCAAAGAGAGACTGAGTGGATGTCCGACCCCGAAACTCTAGCCCCGAAGGGGTTAAATGAGCAGATTAATCTTCAGGTATTTCTGTGAGCCAGGAAATAGGTTACACTTTGGTTTTACTTTGTTCTTTTAATAACTTGCTTGTTTTGACACATTGGGTGACATGCATGACACTGGCTTGCCAGATTCCTATTTTTGATGTTGTTGTGGTGGCGGCTGTTGGCCACAATCAGATTGTCTTCTGGGATCCTGATTCCATCGGCCACCTCAGTTTGTCTCCTGGGATCCTGATTCCATCGGCCACCTCAGATTGTCTCCTGGGGGATCCTGATTCCATCGGCCACCTCAGATTGTCTCCTGGGATCCTGATTCCATCGGCCACCTCAGTTAGTCTCCTGGGATCCTGATTCCATCGGCCACCTCAGTTTTCCCTCCTGGATCCTATTCCATGGGCCACCTCAGTTTTGTCTCCGGGGGGATCCGTTTTCCATCCCACCTCAATTGTCCCCTGGGGATCCTTTTCCATCCCCCACCTCAGTTTGGTCCCCGGGGACCCTGTTTCCATGGGCCACCTCGGGATTGTCTCCTGGGGGATCCTGATTTCCATCGGCCACCTTATTTGTCCCCGGGGAAAACCTTTTCCCCTCGGCCACCTCGTTTGTCCCCGGGGTCCGTTTTTCCATCGGCCACCTCATTTGTCTCCGGGATCCTGTTTCCCCATCGGCCACCCCATTTTTGTCTCCTGGATCCTGTTCCATGGGCCCCACCTCGATTGTTCCTGGGGGATCCTGTTTTCCATCGGCCACCTCAGATTTTTTGGGGATCCTGATCCATCGGCCACCTCATTTTGTCTCCGGGGATCCTGATTCCCCATGGGCCCACCTCAGAACTCCGGGGTCCTATTCCATCGGCCCCTCAGATTGTTCCGGGGACCCTGTTTTCCATCGGACCTCAGTTGCCCCCTGGGGGATCCGTTTCCCTTGGGCCCACCTCATTTTGTCTCCTGGGACCTGATTCCACGCCACCTCAGTTGTCTCCGGGGATCCTGATTCCACGGCCACCTCAGATTGTCCCCGGGGATCCGATTCCATGGGCCACCCAGTTTGTCTCCGGGATCCTGATTCCTCGGCCCCCCAAATTTGCTCCGGGGGGATCCTGATTCCCATCGGCCCCCTCATTTTTGTCTCCGGGGATCCTGATTCCATGGGCCACCTCAGATTGCCCCTTGGGATCCTGATTCCATGGCCCCCAAAAGTTTGTCTCCTTGGGTCCTGATTCCATGGGCCACCTCATTTGCCCCCGGGGATCCTGATTCCATCGCCACCTCAGATTGTCCCCTGGGATCCTGATTCCATGGGCCCCCTCGTTTGCTCCTGGATCCTTTTCCCATCGGCCCCCTTTTTTTTATTATCTACCCCCTCCCTTCGGGAAGGCTTTCTGCATTCTCTTTAAAATAGGCGGGCAAACTGCAGTTGTAACAGGTAGGCATGTAGGAGGGGTATTTTGAATCGCCCTCCATGTCCTCGTGCTCTTCTGAAACCTTAGGGGTGTTGGTTTTGGGGGTGATGGTGGAAGGTTGCCTTGGGGGGGGCTTTTGCTGGGGTCCTAAAAACCCGGGGCCCCTTTTGGTTTTGGGCTCAGTAGGGCGGCGTTACACGTTTTTTTTTACACCACATTTTGAACTGTGGCTTAATTTTTATAGAAAATAGAGTATGCCGCTGTCAGTTTCTTTTCCCTGTAATCCACATAGATCCTTTACTACACACCCCCAGTGCAGATAAATGAAATCGCGCTGACAAAATTTCTTTTTTCAAAACTCTCAACTACATTTTAAAACAGTAATACCCTAAAAATAGTCATACAGGTGCCGAATATTACACCCATACATGGAGAAAATATACCATGATTGTTACCAAAGACAATACTACAATACTAAGACTCATTAATATTACTACTTAAATGGTTGTCTCACTACATTGATTCCTCTCACCTTAGTCCCGTTTTCTTGTTTTCATTTTGAATTTTAGGGGGTTTTTTGCCTTTGCTAGGCTACATAGAAGCCAGGTCTGTAGCTATAGCAACATTTTTGGCAGCCTACCAGGAAGACACACGGTTTAGCTTAAACCAGTGCTGGCAGCCTATCAGGAGGAAAAACAGGTCTGAACTATAGTGACCTGAGGGCTGATCAGCCCATACAAAGGGGGATATCTAGGAATAGGGGGACATTTAATGGACACACATGCCAAAATGACCTGTTTTTTTCAAGACGTTAACATAAAAAAGGGCCAAACCCGGGAGACGACCCCTTTAAACCAAATAACTGTCAGACCCCTGACTAACTGCCCCACCCCATGTGACTCCAGTTCTAAACAGGTGCTCGCAGACACTATCACCACCATACAGTGACCAGGAGTGGTAGATACTGTTTATATAGGTCTGCGACATTTTTCACCCCATACAGGACCAGATGTGGTGATACTTGTTTAATAGGCCCTTTCAGACACATATCACCCATACAGTGACCCCGGGATGGGAATACTGTTTTTTATTAGGCTCTGCAGAAAAAATTAATTAAAAAATACATTGACCAGGAGTGGGGGAAAGTTGTAATAGGGGGCTGCAACATAATCACCCCATACAGTGACCAAATAGTGGTGATCTAGTTGTATATAGTCTCTGCAGACATATATCACCACCATTAAGTGACCAGATAGGGTAGTACAGTTGTTTAGGTCTGCAGACTATATCACCACATACAGTGCCGTGTGGGAGATATAGGTTTTTTAAGGGTCTGCAGACATATATCACCCCCTACAGTGACCCGAAGTGGTAGATACTATTTTAATAGGGGTCTGCAGAATAATCACCCCAAACAGTGACCAGATGTGGTAAACTATTGTTAAAATCTCGCAGACATATATACCACCATAAAATACCAGATAGTGGTAATACAGTTGATTAGTCTCGCAGACATATATCCCACCATACAGTGACCAGATAGTGGTGATACTAGTTGTATATAGGCCTGCAGACATTAATGTTTCCCTGCATTTACATAAAATGACCACAAGAGACGTTTTTTCTGATGGGGGTGTTCTCTTTGTTTCTCTTCTCCACGCCCCGACCCCATGTGACTTCTCCTTTTTTCCACCACATGTCCTGCAGAAATTTACCACACAAACATTTTAGAAACCCACTTTCCACACTTTAAAATACCCACCTTGGGGTGAGGGGTTTATCACCTAACTAATGGTGGCCTTTTTAGGAAAACATGATTATCTCCATCGTCCCCAGCAAAAACCCGCTTCCTTGATAAAAAGCCAGGGACATGCTGTGAAGGGTGAGGACCCCTCATTCCTTTTTGGCCTCCAGTAGGTAAGGAGGTATATAGACCCCCAACAGTTTGGCTGTAGCTATTGGGCCCTAAAAGTAGACAGTAGATATTAGGCCACCCCCCAAAAATTAGGTAGATATATAGGGCCCCAAGCAGGTAAGGTATATAGGGAAATTTCAAAAGCTGGAAGGAAAAAGGTCCCTTTTTGTGGTATATTATATATGTCCCACAAAAGGAAGGAGGGTTTTAGGCCCCCCGTAGCGGTGGATACAAGGCCTCTGGAGGTAGTTATATGGTCCCCCCGTATGTGGATAAGTATATAGGTCCCCTAGTAGGTTGGTAGGTATATTGGCCCTCCTAGTAGGTTGGAAAGTCTATAGATTCCCAAGTAGGCATATAAGTAACCCACTATGTAGGACCCCCCAGTAGTTTGGTATAGGTCCCACCCAGTATGTACCCTGTTTCCCCGAAAATAAGTAAATGTCTTATATTAATTTTTGCCCCTAAAGATGAGCTAAGTCTTATTTTTAGGGGATTTTTTTTTCTATAAACAATAATTCACATTTATTGTTGAACAAAACATCAACATGCATTAATATACTGTAGGGATTTCATCACAAACATCAGCATAAGCAGCCAAACTCTGAATTTCATAACTAAAAATGCACTATGTCTTATTTTCGTGAGTGTCTTATTTTCGGGGAAACAGGTTAGATAGGCATAGGTTCCCTTCAAGGTTGTAGGTAGGAGAAGGACTCCCCAATATATAGGTAGGCATAGGTTCCAAAGTATATAGGTAGGTCATGACTGATGACAGCCATCTCCTCTTCCTTTGTGAGATCAGGGTCCTCCCCGGTACAGGGCATGTTGTGTTCAGGAGAAAGGTGAACATCCGTGACAAGGCGGGAGCTAAATGGGAATAATTGAGGGGGTTGTTGATGGCCCCAACTCTGTTCTAATGCCTGGATGTTCCCCCTTTCTTCCAACCACTCCTTTCTGAGCTTGTTTACTTGTACCTGAAGTCTGTCCACATATGCGCTCCTTGCTCTCGCCCCTGTGGTCGCTTCTGTTTCTTCCTCTTCTCCCTCATTTCCCAACATCATAAGGTTGGCTGTTGCCAAAGTTGACCTGTGGTGGAATCGAGCAGTGGGTATAGGTTTACAGCGACAGGCGTCACCACCTTGGCCCCAGAAGTTGAAGTGTTGACCCCGGAAGGGGCTGGCAATAATCCACAAGGGAGTAGAAGTGACATCAGAGTTTCTGGTAGGTTGGGCAAGATTGGAACAGTAGGTGTGGCTGGGGGTGAAAGTGACATGGAAGGCACAGGCAATGGCAACAGAGGTTCCAGTAGGCTGGGCATGCTGGGTGCAGTGGGCGTGGACGAGTTAAGCTTCGGAGGGGTCCCTCCCTGTTCTCCAGACACACCTACGTCTGGGAACGGCCTACTACAGGTGATGCATGTTTTATGCCATTCTGGGTTCTGAGTCGGAGGTGGATGATACAAGAATTTCCTAGCGTCACCATCTCCCACGCATTCTTCTAAAGCCCCTCACATATCAGCTTTCCTTCCTTTTCCATTAAGCACTTCCTCCACCCTTCTGCTTGCAATCTGCCCTCTGGTGACATATTAACCACTTTCATCAAAGCCTTCATCCTCTTCGTTTCTAACTTGCCTTCTCTGTCTGCAACAAGTTGGCATGCCGGGTACCCTTCCCCTGCCTCTTTAGACCCTTGCTGCCCCATCTCACTGGCTGTTTTCTCTCTACACATAAGATTTTTGTTCTTATCCTCTGCAACACCAGCATATGGCACTGTCCACACAACCTAAACCAGATACACTAAACGGCTCTTGTAGTTACCTCTTTCCTTAACATCACCACTGACAATGTAATGAACTGACTAACGGTTTTGCACTTAACCCTTTCTTAGACAGACGTCACAAACACCCGAGAGGAACAGTATGACTGCCAGCTCAGACTGTTTAGGGCTCTCCGATGCAGAGAGACTTTGTGCTTCCCGCCAGTGCATGCACTTTTCTTGCACAGTCCGTGCTGTGGCTCTTGTCACCACACAGACAGACGTGACACCTTCCCGCCTCACTTGTCTGGCACTTAAGTCACCTGTAATCTCCGTCGTTACCGGCTGACTTCCTGCACTGCCCGAGACACAATCAACCCACAGGGTATCCTCCAGATGTGCAACAGACAAAACCCCTCTAGGAGACACGGTTACCTGTCAGCGTGATCCGGCAACCAACCGATGGACAAGAGATAACACCCACCACAGAGACGAGCCATTCTGAGTAAGAAAGTATAAAACTATCCTCCATACTAAGTTGCAGATGATATCGGCAGTCCTCGCATCTGGTGGTTGGAATTATGACCACCCAATTCGATTCAGCTCACTGGATCAAAAAGCCCATGGCCCCAATGTTGCGGCACCAGATATAAAAGACGGAACCTCAAAGGGGCTCTAGTGGGGTTCCCAAATTATCCAAGGATATAAAGGTGTAGCACCGAGAAAGAGGTCACACCATACTCTGTGGATCTGAATACACTTTCTTTATTATCAGCAATGGCAGGTCTTGTACTCCATTGTGTTAGTGAGACATGAAAGCATCACATGCGCATAGCTGTTAGTCTATGATTGGTTACATCTTTTTTTTTTTTTTTAAATTGTATATTTTTCTTTTATTGAAACTCAAATCAAAAACATAGAATCATTGTACAAGTAAGTGCACATAAACAAGTCAACCCTAGAAATTATGTGAAGGCTTAAGGTAACGCAACTTATTACCATCGTGCAATAACAAAGTACATAGCGTATACCAATCTGATACACTTATGAACCTTACACTTGAACAAAATCTAACGGACAAGACAGGAATACACAGGGAGGGGGGACACATAAGATAACCTACCAGGGGGATCCTCAGGAACCACCTCTACCTCCGGAATAGAATCATATATCCTTAGTAGAAACATAAACATCCCAAAGTGACCAAATTTTGGGCGAACAAGTCGAGTTTGTTATATACCGAAGCTGTAAGGTACTCCATGTTCCTAATATCTCTCAGTCGACTATATACCTCAGAGAGGGCCGGCGCCCTTCTGCTTTTCCAGTGAGCCGAAACTAGGCAGCGGGCTGCCGTGAGAACATGTAGCATTAGCTTAAGCAGACATTTCGGGAGCCTGATTGGAAGTAAATTGAAAAGAAAACATATTGGGTCCAATGGCAGAAGAATACCTAGCAAGTCATTAGATTGGTTACATCTTTATTTGGAACATACTCCCTTTAGCTCAGGAATGTCTGAATATTGGGTATAATCCCAGAAGGAGGCTTCATCTTGGATTATATAGCAGTTATTTCTACAAGCAAAATATGTAGCGGCCATTTTAAAAACATATTAGAAAAAAAGTTATACAGGCAGCTTTTTATGGCCTTTTAAAAGGGCATAAAAGGTTTAACACAATCATAAAATAAAACAAAATCACACTACAAAACACTATTACCGCACCAAAACAATTCCATCATATTCCCTCCAACCCTTGCCAAAATCGGGGATTTCTTAACTTTGGGGGTAAAACTGCAAAAATTTCGACCCTTGGGAATTTTAAGTGCATGTCCAATCCTCTCACTCCGACCAAGCCATGCAATCTCTTTTGTCTTTTATTCAACCTAATGGAAACCTTTTGTCCTTAGATTCCTCTTAAACATGGGGGGGGCCAATTTTTTGCAAAACCCGTTTTATCTTGTCTTTTTTATGTAGTCACACCCCTGATTTAGATGGATTTCATTGGTAAAATCCGGGAAATACTTCACCCCCTTTTTTTTTTCAGGCAGCCACTTAGTAAACACACCACATCCTGAAAATGACCCCCCCTGTCTCTCCCATGGAGTTGTGACCCCCACCACCATCCATTTCCTCTGTACCTCTGCCCTGAAATCATCGGATTTATCTGGAGTGCTAGTGTCCAGCACAGGAATCTCCGCATTTTCCCGCCTCCTCTATCAGGGGAAAATTATTACTGGGTCTAGAAATGTTCTGCGCACTAAATGCCTTGGGGGGGGCTTCATGGGGTTTAAAAACCACCTTCTTTAAATGTTTTTTTCCCTTCCCCTCCCCCCCCCCTGCCACAGACTGGACAGAGCGGGACATTTCATCATGTGCAGGATCCCCGCCCTCCTCGATGTTTGGAAGCTTTCTTTTACACAGTGATAGGGAGAACAAGGCCCAATCACGGGTGAGTGGGCGGGACTTGTATCTCATGAATACTTTGGGGACTTGCAGAACACAAACTTCATAATAAGACACAGGCTGAAATCAGAAGCTATCACAACTTTGAGCTGACCCGGTGAGGAGCTCTTTCCCTTAAACACCTAAGTCTTTGGTCATACAATAGAGCTCCACACTTCCCCTATGTACCTCTATCAAAAATTTTTTTGGCCCCGGTGGTGATTTCCCTATGTTTAATAAGCACTTTTTTTGCAAAACATTCCCCCAAGTCTGAACAGAAAGGGTTTCTCCCCTTTGGGGGAGTCTTAAAATTTCCTTAAGTTTTTGATTTTTTAAAATATTTCCCACATTCTGGAATGAAACTGCTTCTCTCCAAGGACTTCCATATATCCAAAGGCTTATTTGTGGGCCAAAACATTTCCCACATTCTGGACAGGGAAACGGCTTCTCTCCGGAGTGAGTTTTTAGATGTAACATAAGATTGAATTTCCTGACAAAGCATTTTCCACATTCCCCAACATGAAAGGCTTTTCCCCCCGTGGAATTTTTAGATTTCTCATAAGATCTATTTCCCGATAAAACATTTTTCCCCATTCTGGACATGAAAAGCTTTTCTCCTGTGTATGTCTTTGGTTCCATAAGATTTGATTTCCTAAAACATTTTCCACATTCTGACAGAAAAAGGCTTCTCATGAAAAAAAGGATGTTTGAAAGACTTGACTTCCCGCATAAAACTTTTTCCACATTTTATACATAAAAATGCTTTCCCCCCCCATAATTTTTTTGATGTTTTAATAAATTGATTTCCTATTTAAAGACCTTCCACATCTGAACATGAAATATGGGTTTTCCCCTGTAATTTCTCTGATGTAAGTCAAGATGACATTGAGCCTAAAGCATTTCCACATTCTAACAGGAAAAGGGTTCTCCTCCTGGTGAATTGTCTGATGTTTCTCAAGAACAATTTAAGCCTAAAGGGTTTTTCCACATTCTGGCTTTAAAAGGGTTCTCCCCCTGTTGAATCTTCCCCATTTTAACCCAAAAAACTTGATTTCAGGCTAAAGCATTGCTTACATTCCGAACAAGAAAATGGCTTCTCCCCTGTATGACTTCTGAGATGTTCCTTAACTAAAGATTTTTTACTATATTCCTTGCCACATTCAGGACATGAAAAGGTCTTTTCCCTTCTGTGACTTTTCCTATGTTTGATAAGATCCGATTTCTTGCTAAAAGATTTCCCACATTCAAGGCATGAAAATCGCTGCTTCTCTGCTTGACTTGTCTTCTGTCTAACAAGACCTTCATGATACGAGTCTAAATCAAAAAAGAAATACAAATGTATACCCCAAAAATATGATTTATATTAAATGTAAAAGAATCCATAAAATCAAAATTTTAGGTTTTCCTCTTAGTTACACCTAACACATATCACATAGAGCAGCTCCTCAATAACCCGGTTTCCACATATCATAAACAATCCCGCTGTACAGACTGTGTGTAGATTCTTCTGTCCTTTTTAGGATACTTTTTGTGTTTTCTATAGCTAATTGTCCCATTGAGGTCTAGAAAGGAGGGGCCCCCCCCCCCCCCCCCCCGCCCCCCCCCCCCCCCCCCCCCTTGCCGTGTGAAGTTACAACTGTATTACTGATAAAGTATGCCATGGAGGAATGGGTCTGCAAGATGCTCCAACTCTATCACCCAGCATGCACCACTCTGGTACATCACCCACCTCCATTACCCAGCATGCACCAGTCCTGTCCATCCCATATCTTCTGTGGGTCTCCTCTGGGTTTAAGCGGCCTTTCCTGCAATAATAATGTCACTTCCCCAATGACTGAATACAGTGTATATATGTGATGACCAGAGGGTGGGTGACTCCAGGGAACCCTCACACCTGGTCCAGTCATCTATAATCATGAAGGTCTCCTCTTACCTGGTTGATGTGAGAGGCCGGGATCCTCCATCATGTACGTTCCTTGAGTACTGAACATAAATCCTTGTGTCCTTCTCGTATGTACTCCCTACTCCTCCATGGAGAGATAGGACAGCGACATCCTGACACCATATAGACCTGACAAAACAGAAGGATCCATCATCACCCAGCCCCATCCAGTGGTGTTATACTATAGAATTTCCCAGTCATCACCCAGAGACCCTCCCATAGGTGTTACAATAAAATTCTCCAGCATTCCTATCCCAAAAAAAAGGGGGGATTTTTTCCACCACCTCTCCTGTCATCACCCAGACCCCTCCAGTGGTGTATACTTATAAATTCCCAGCATTCCACTCACCTCCCATCATCACCCAGACCCCTCGCCAGGTGGTGTTTACAATATAATTCCCAGTCATTTCAACCAACCCCTCCAGTAGGGTTAACTATTAAAATCTCCCAGCATTATTCCCAGTCTCCTCTCCATCATCACCCAAGACCCCTCTCATTGGTGTGATACTAATAAATACCCAGCTTGTCCCCAGGGTCATCCTCTCCAGTCATTCCCCAGATCCCCTTCCAGTGGTGTTACAGATGTAATTCCCGTCACCCTCTCAGTCACCCAGGACCCCTCCTTGTGGTTACTATAAATTCCCATCATTCCCAGTCACCTCTCTCAGTCATCACCAGTACCCCTCCAGAGATGTTACTAATATAATTCCCAGCACCTCTCCAGTCATCAACCCAGAACCCCTTCAGTGGTGTTACTATATAGATTCCCATTCACCTCTCCAGTCATCACCCAGACCCCATCCAGTGTGTACTATATAATTCCCAGCATTCCCAGTCACCTTTCCATCAATCACCTCCCATACCCCTCCAGTGGTGTTACTATATAAATCCCAGCCATTCCCATTCACCTCTCCAGTCATCACCCAATCACCCTCCAGTTGGGTGTTACTATATATGTCCCAGCATTCCCATCACCTCTCCAGTCATCACTCAGCGATCCTGGTGATTCATTTCTAGATCTTCTGTATCAGTGGAATGATGTGAGATCGGGCTCTGGGTGTTGCTGCCATCCTCCTGACACACGGGGGCCACACACTCCCCAGAACAGACTTCTATCACTACTGTGTAATCCTGAGTAGGGGAGACAACTGATCACTACATAAGATCTAAGAACGCCTCACCTTTCCCAATCTCATTCACCTTTTACTGATTAGATGAGAAGAGCGATATTCAACGAGAGACTCTCACCTCTCCAGTTACCCAAGTAGAAAGATCTCCAGGAGTCTTTTATACCTGGTGTCCCTAGAATCTATGTTCTTGTCCATCTGTGATGTGAGAGGCTGGGGATCCTCCATCATGCCATCCTTATAGAGATCCTTGTGTCCTTCTATGTACTCCCACTCCTCCATGGAGAGATAGACAGCGACATCCCGACACCTTATAGGAACCTGACAACACAAGGGATCCGATTCATCCACCCAGACCCCTCCAGTGGTTTACTATAACTCATATCCCACATCCCACACACCTCTCCAGTCATCACCCAGACCCCTCCAGTGGTGTTACTATATAATTCCCAGTCACCTCTCCCATCATCACCCAGACCCCTCTAGTGGTGTTACTATATAATTCCCAGCATTCCCAGTCACCTCTCCAGTCATCACGCAGAACCCTTCAGTGTTGGTTACTTAATATAATTCCCAGCATATCCCAGTCACCTCTCCAGTCATACCACCCAGACCCTCCAGTGTGTTACTATAAATTCCCAGCAATTCCCATCACCTCTCCAGTCATTACTCCAACCCATCCAGTGGTGTTACTATATAATTCCGAGCATTCCCAATCACCCCTCCAGCCATCACCCAGACCCCTCCAGTGGTGTCACTATATAATTCCCAGCATTCCCAGTCCCCTCTTCCATCCATCACGTCAGAACCTTCAGTGGTGTTACTATATAATTTCCCCATCATTCACTAAACCCATTTCACCCACTCCAGCTCATCACCCAGACCTCCTCCAGTGTGTTACTATTAAATCCCAGCATTCCCAGTCACCTCTCCAGCTCATCACCCAGACCCCTCCAGTGGTGTTACTATAATAATTCCCAGCATTCCCAGTCACCTCTCCAGTCAGCACCCAGCTACCCCTCCTAGTGGTGTTACTATATAATTCCCAGTCAACACTCCAGTTCCATCACCCCATACCCCACTAGTGTGTTACTATTATAATATCCCAGCATTACCCAGTCCCCTCTCTCCATCATCAACCAGAACCCTTCATGGTGTTACGATAATAATTCCCACATTCCCAGTCACCTCTCCAGTCTTTCAATCCCTCAGAGCCCCTCCAGTGGAGTTACTTATAATTCCCAGCTATTCCCTATCACCTCTCCATTATTACTCCAGACCCCTCCAGTGGTGTTACTATAGTAATTCCCAGCATATCCCAATTCACCCCCCCCAGCCATCACCCAACCCCTCCAGTGTGTCACTATATAATTCCCAGCATTCCCAGTCCCTCTCCAGTCATCCACGCCGAACCCTTCAGTGGTGTTTACTGATAATAATTCCCAGCATTCCCAGTCACCTCTCCAGTCCATCACCCAACCCCCAGTGGTGTCTACTATATAATTTCCCAACATTCCCCAGGTCCCTCTCCAGTCATCAACCCAGACCCCTCCAGTGGTGGTTACTCATATAAATTCCGCAGCATTCCCGTTCCCATTCACCTCTCCAGTCATGCACCCCGACCCCTCTCAGTGGTGTGACTATTTTAGAAGTTCCCAGCATTCCCAGTCACCTCTCCAGTCATACCCAGACCCCACCAGTGTTGTTACTATATAATCTCCCACAATCCCAGTACAACTCCAGTCCATCACACCAGTACCTCCTCCATGGTGTTTTACTATATAATTCCCAGCATATCCCTCCACCTCTCCAGTCATTACCCTGACCCCTCCATGGGTTACTATATAATTTTCCCCAGCAATCCCGAGTCACACAACCTTCCAGTCAACACCCAGACCCCTGCCAGTTGGTGTTACTATAAAATTCCCAGCATTCCCAGACACCACTCCGGTCAACACCCAAGACCTCCCTCCATGTGTTTACTATAAATTCCCAGTCACCTCCTTCCAGTCATCACCACAGACCCCTCCATGGTTGTACTATATAATTCCCAGGCATTCAAACCAGTCACCTCTCTCCATTCATCACCACAGACCCCTCCCAGTGGTGTTACTATATAAATGCTCCCTATTCACCTCTCCGAGTCATCCACCCAGAACCCCTCTAGTGTGTTACTATATAATTCCCGAGCATTCCCAGTCCCCCTCCAGTCATCACGCATAACCCTTCATGTGTGTACTATATAATTCCCAAGCATTCCCAGTACACCTCTCCAGTCATCACCAGACCCCTCAGTGTGTTACTAATAATTCCCAGCATTCCCAGTCACCTCACCAGTCCATTACCAGACCCCTCATTGTTGTTACAATATAATTTACCCAGCATTTCACCAATCACCCCTCCAGCCAACAACCCAACCCCTCCATGGTGTCACTATATAATTACCCAGCAATCCCAGTCCCCTCATCCAGTACATCACGCAGAACCCTTCATAGGTGTTACATGATAATGTCCCCAGCATTCTCCCAGCACCTCTCCAGTCCTCCCCCAAGACCCTCCATTGTGGTTACTATATAATTCCCAGCATTTATCCCAGTCACCTCTCCCGTCCTCACCTCAGACCCGCCGTCCATGGTGTTACTATATAATTCCCAGCATTCCCAGTCACCTCTCCAGTCATCACCCAGACCCCTCAGTGGTGTTAACTAATATAATTTCCCAGCATTCCCAGCACCCTCCAGTCATTACTCCAGACCCCCACCAGTGGGTTACTATATAATTCCCAGCAATCCCAGTCACAACTCCAGTCATCACGCAGAACCCCCTCCATGGTGTTTACTTATAATTCCCCAGCATGTCCCAGTCACCTCTTCCCATCATGTACCAGACCCCACCAGTGGTGTTTACTATTATAATTCCCCAGCAATCCTAGTCCACAACACCAGTCATCACCCAGATCCCGTCCATGGTGTTACTCAATAAATTCCCAGCATTCCCATTCACCTCTCCATTCATCACCCAACCCCTCCAGTGGTGTTTACTATATAATTCCCATCAACACTCCCATCATCACCCGACCCTCTCCAGTGGTGTAACTATATATTGCCCACATTTCCCAGTCACCATCTCCAGTCATCACCCAGACCCCTCCAGTGAGATGTTACTATATAAGTTCCCAGTCACCCTCTCCATCATCTCCCAGACCCCTCCTAGTGGTGAGATACTGATATAATTCCCCAGCCTTCCCATGCCCCACTCCAGTCATCACGAGAACCCTTCAGTGGTGTTACTATATAAATCCCCGAGCATTCCAGTCACCTCTCCAGTCAATCACCCAGACCCCCTCCCAGTGGTGTTTACTATATTAATTCCGCAGCAATCCCAGGTCCACACTCTCCAGTCATTACCCAGACCCCTCCATGTTGTTTACCTATATAATTCCCACATTCCCAGTCACCCTCTCCCGTCATCACCCAGACCCCCTCCCATTGGTGTTTACTAAATAATTCCCAGGATTCCCAGTCACCCTCGTCCAGTCATCACCCAGACCCCTCCTGTGGTGTTACTATATAATTCCCAGCATTCCCAGTCCCCTCTCCAGTCATCACGCAGAACCCTTCAGTGGTGTTACTATATAATTCCGAGCATTCCCAATCACCCCTCCAGCCATCACCCAGACCCCTCCAGTGTGTGTCACATAATAATTCGCCTAGCAATTCCCAGTCCCCTCTCCAGTCATCACGCAGAACCCTTCAGTGGTGTTACTATATAATTCCCAGCATTTCCCAGTTAACCTCTCCATCATCACCCAGACCCCTCCATGGTGTTTAATCAATATAATTCCCAGCATTCCAGTCACCCTCTCCATCATTACCCAGACCCCTCCAGTGGATGTTAGCTATATAATTCCCAGCAATCAGTCACCAACTCCTTGTCATCACCCCAGACCCCTCCATTGGTGTTTACTTAATATAATTCCCCAGCATTCCCAGCACTCTCTCCAGTCATTACCCAGATCCCCTCCAGTGGTGTTACATATAATTCCCAGCAATCTCCAGTCACACTCACAGTCATCACCCAGACCCCTCCAGTGGTGTTACTTTAAAAGTCCCCCGCATTCCCCCAGTCACCTCTTCCCGTCCCTCCCCCAACCCCCCCCCAGTGGTGTTTTCTTTTATAATTCCCGGTCAACCTCCCCAGTCACCACCCCCGGGAAACCCCCCCCCCGGGGTTAATATAAATTCCCAGTCACCTCTCCAGTCCCTTACCCAGACCCCTCCAGTGGGTTTTTTAAATATATAATTCCCCCGCATTCCAGTCACCCCCCCAGCCATCACCCCCAAAACCCCTGCAGTGAGTTTACTATATTAAATTTCCCCTTTTAACTTTTTTTTGTTTTGGCTTCTATAAATAAAAGTTTGGGGGGGGGTTTTTTCAAAGGAAAAAAGGGAGATTTTCCCCCCGGGGGCCCCGAGAACCCCTTGTGTGTGTTTTTGGGGGAATTTCCCTCAAATTAGGAAAAATAAAAATGGATCCTAAATTGGATGATTTCATTCTGACCCAATTATTACTTTAAAAATTAAAGGGGTTGGTTTTCCAAAAAAAAAAAAAACCTGGAGTATAAAGAAAGCTCGGAGAGCTGAATTCTGTGCAGTAGCCATTAACATCTGTGACCCCCAAAAAAACCCGGGTAGGGGTTTTGAACCCTTTGTTTTTTACAAAGGGGGCCCCGACACATGGTTTAAGCTCTGGGAATTTGGGCTCTACCAAATTTAAATTTGCCTTTTCAGAGGAGTCCAAAAATTTTGGTCTTTGTCGTTTTTATAAATTTTGCAGTGTTTTTCATTACTGTGTAAAATGGGTTTGGGAAGTGGGTTTTTATTTTTCCCTTTTTTCTTGAAGGTTTTTAAAGATTAGGTCGATACATTTTGGTTTGGGCCCAAATTTGTATTTTTTGATATAAGATAGTTTTCCACCACCCTTTTCCCGCCCCAAATTTTTCGTCCCTTAAGCGAATTAAGTCATATTCCCCAGGGGTGAATTTCCCCCTTTTCTTCAAGGAAAAACCGGGGTTAGGGGGTGAGACCCTTTGCATGTGTCCCTGGAGACTTCAAATAAATGAAATCAGTTCTGGGAACTGAACATAGAATTCTGAGAGGTTCAAATAGAAGGGGGAAAGGGTTTAGGGAACAAGTCCTACATTTTTGGCCCCAAAAGAAAAAACCCGGGGGAGATAAGGCCCAAAAGGGGGGAAAAGTAGGAAAGGGATTGCCCCAATTTAACTGTTTTGGTTTTCCCTGAGTCACAAGCAGTTTTAAAAAGTCCCCCTTCCCCCTCCCTAGGCTGTGGGTTGTTTTTTTAGCAAATGAAAAAGCCCTATTAAGCTTCCCCTGTAAACTAGCTGAGATAAAAAGGGTCCTGCACCCTTTAGGGTAATCTTCAGAAAAGAAAAGGTACCCTGTAAATGTGGAAAAAACTAAAATACAATTGCTTATCTGTAAACAGAAGCTAATCTTGTTAGAGATAATTGGTTTACTCCAAAGTCAGCTCTGTCCATTCGTGGTGATGCAACTCCCTCCTCTCTGTTCAAATCAGACATCAGAGCTATGGTCAGGTTACCACCGGAACCTAAAATCTGTCTGATCTTAAGAATAAAGTGAAATCAATAGAACAATGTATTTAAAAAATCTTTTACCTTTCCCTTCATGTTGAAAGCTTATCTTTGTAGTGAGAAAACCTCTTTAAAAGAAAGTTGTAATATCCAAAGATGATTGATTAGATGTTGGAAAATGGAGTGTCTTTAGAACTGGTAACAAAGGATGGAAGGCAAATCAGAACCTAAGTGAAAACCATAAATGTAACCTGGATGTGATGGCCCATATGGAGTCCGGCTTACTACATCTACATCAGTAACATCAAGGAAAGGTTAAGACTGGTTGGTGGCCATATGGGGTCGGCATTCACTCACGTCAGTACTCAGGAAGTTCTAGAGTCTGGATGTGACGGCCCATATGGAGTCCAGCTTACTACATCCACAGCAGTAACATCAAGGAAAGGTCTAGAGCCTGGATGTGGTGAGCCATATGGAGCCCAGCTTACTACATCCACATCAGTACAGGGAAGGGTCTAGAGCCTGGATGTGATGGCCCATATGGAGCCCAGCTTACTACATCCACAGCAGTAACATCAGGGAAAGGTCTAGAGTCTGGATGTGACTGCCCATATGGAGTCCAGCTTACTACATCCACATCAGTAAAGGGAATGGTCTAGAGCCTGGATGTGACGCCCATATGGAGCCCAGCTTACTACATCCCCACAGTTAACATCAGGGAAAGGTCTAGAGCCTGGATGTGACGGCCCATATGGAGCCCAGCTTACTACATCCACATCAGTACAGGGAAAGGTCTAGAGCCTGGATGTGCCGCCCATATGGAGCCTAGCTTACTACATCCACATCAGTACAGGGAAGGGTCTAGAGCCTGGATGTGACGACCCATATGGAGTCCAGCTTACTACATCCACATCAGTTACATCAGGGAAAGGTCTAGAGCCTGGATGTGCCGCCCATATGGAGCCCACCTTACTACATCCACATCAGTACAGGGAAGGGTCTAGAGCCTGGATGTGACGACCCATATGGAGTCCAGCTTACTACATCTACATCAGTTACATCAAGGAAAGGTCTAGAGCCTGGATGTGACGACCCATATGGAGTCCAGCTTACTACATCTACATCAGTAACATCAAGGAAAGGTCTAGAGCCTGGATGTGACGGCCAGTATGGAGCCAAGCTTACTACATCCACATCAGTTACATCAGGGAAAGGTCTAGAGCCTGGATGTGATGGCCCATATGGAGCCCAACTTACTACATCCACATCAGTACAGGAAAAGTCTAGAGCCTGGATGTGACGGCCCATATGGAGCCCAGCTTTACTACATCCACATCAGTTACATCAGGGAAAGGTCTAGAGCAGTGTTTCTCAACTCCAGTCCTCAAGACCCACCAGAAGGTCCAAATTTTCTGGATTTCCCATTGCAACAGGTGATGTAATTATTGTCCATGCATTCTGTTGGAGATCCTGACACAGGTGATGTAATTATGGTCAGTGCATTCTGTGGGAGATCCTGAAAACATGACCTGTTGGTGGGTCTTGAGGACTGGAGTTGAGAAACACTGGTCTAGAGCCTGGATGTGTCGCCCATATGGAGCCCAGCTTACTACATCCACAGCAATAACATCAGGGAAAGGTCTAGAGCCTGGATGTGACGACCCATATGGAGTCCAGCTTACTACATCTACATCAGTAACATCAAGGAAAGGTCTAGAGCCTGGATGTGATGGCCCATATGGAGTCCAGCTTACTACATCAACATCAGTACAGGGAAAGGTCTAGAGCCTGGATGTGATGGCCCATATGGAGTCCAGCTTACTACATCCACATCAGTACAGGGAAAGGTCTAGAGCCTGGATGTGATGGCCCATATGGAGTCCAGCTTACTACATCAACATCAGTACAGGGAAAGGTCTAGAGCCTGGATGTGACGACACATATGGAGTCCAGCTTACTACATCTACATCAGTAACATCAAGGAAAGGTCTAGAACCTGGATATGATGGCCCATATGGAGTCCAGCTTACTACATCAACATCAGTACAGGAAAAAGGTCTAGAGCCTGGATGTGATTTCCTCATATATCCAGCTTCTACTCAACATCAGTACAGAAAGGTCTCAGAACCTGGATGTTAATGGCCACCATATGGAGTCACAGTTACTACATCCACATTTATAACTAGGGAGAGGTCCCACAGCCTGGATGTGACGCCATTATGGAGCCAAGCTTACTACATCCGCAATCCCGTAAACATCGAGGGAGAGGTCTGATGAGACCTGGATGTGAGGGCCCCATATGGAGTCCAGCTTACTACATCCGCATCAGTAACATCAGGGAAAGGTCTAGAGCCTGGATGTGACGACCCATATGGAGTCCAGCTTACTACATCCACATCAGTAACATCAGGGAGAGGTCTAGAGCCTGGATGTGCCGCCCATATGGAGTCCAGCTTACTACATCCACATCAGTACAGGGAAAGGTCTAGAGCCTGGATGTGACGACCCATATGGAGTCCAGCTTACTACATCTACATCAGTACAGGGAAAGGTCTAGAGCCTGGATGTGCCGCCCATATGGAGCCCACCTTACTACATCCACATCAGTACAGGGAAAGGTCTAGAGCCTGGATGTGATGGTCCATATGGAGTCCAGCTTAATACATCCACATCAGTACAGGGAAAGGTCTAGAGCCTGGATGTGACGCCCATATGGAGACCAGCTTACTACATCCGGATCAGTAACATCAGGGAAAGGTCTAGAGCCTGGATATGATGGCCCATATGGAGTCCAGCTTACTACATCCACAGCAGTAACATCAGGGAATGATCTATAACCTGGATGTGGCGGCCAATATGGAGCCCAGCTTACTACATCCACAGCAGTAACATAATGGAAAGGTCTAGAGCCTGGATGTGGTGGCCCATATGGAGTCCAGCTTACTACATCCACATCAGTACAGGAAATGGTCTAGAGCCTGGATGTGACAGCCAATATGGAGCCAAGCTTACTACATCCGCATCAGTAACATCAGGGAAAGGTCTAGAGCCTGGATGTGACGACCCATATGGAGTCCAGCTTACTACATCTACATCAGTTACATCAAGGAAAGGTCTAGAGCCTGGATGTGGTGAGCCATATGGAGTCCAGCTTACTTCATACACATCAGTACAGGGAAAGGTTTAGAGCCTGGATGTGATGGCCATATGAAGTCCAGCTTACTTACATCCCATCAGTACAGGGAAAGGTCTAGAGCCTGGATGTGATGCCCATATGGAGTCCAGCTTACTACATCCACATCAGTACAGGGAAGGGTCTAGATCCTGGATGTGATGACCCATATGGAGTCCAGCTTACTACATCAACATCAGTAACATCAAGGAAAGGTCTAGAGCCTGGATGTGATGGCCCATATGGAGTCCAGCTTACTACATCAACATCAGTACAGGGAAAGGTCTAGAGCCTGGATGTGATGGCCCATATGGAGTCCAGCTCACTACATTTACATCAGTAAAGGGAAGGGTCTAGAGCCTGGATGTGATGGCCCATATGGACTCCAGCTTACTACATCCACATCAGTACAGGGAAAGGTCTAGAGCCTGGATGTGATGGCCCATATGGAGCCCAGCTTACTACATCCACATCAGTACAGGGAAGGGTCTAGAGCCTGGATGTGTCGCCCATATGGAGTCCAGCTTACAACATCCACATCAGTTACACAGGAAAGGTGTAGAGCCTGGATGTGGTGAGCCATATGGAGTCCAGCTTACTTCATACACATCAGTACAGGGAAAGGTTTAGAGCCTGGATGTGATGGCCCATATGAAGTCCAGCTTACTACATCCACATCAGTACAGGGAAAGGTCTAGAGTCTGGATGTGATGGCCTATATGGAGTCCAGCTTACTACATCAACATCAGTACAGGGAAAGGTCTAGAGCCTGGATGTGGTGAGCCATATGGAGTCCAGCTTACTTCATACACATCAGTACAGGGAAAGGTTTAGAGCCTGGATGTGATGGCCCATATGAAGTCCAGCTTACTACATCCACATCAGTACAGGGAAAGGTCTAGAGCCTGGATGTGATGGCCCATATGAAGTCCAGCTTACTACATCCACATCAGTACAAGGAAAGGTCTAGAGCAGTGTTTGTGATGGCCCCATTGGAGCCCAGCTTACACAATTAAATCAGTAAATTCAAGGAAATTGCTAGAGCCCGGATGTGATTGGCCCTATGGAGTCCAGCTTACTAATCCACATCAGTACAGGGAAGGTCTGAGCCTGGATGTGAAGGCCCATATGGAGTCCAGCTACTACATTTACATCAGTAAAGGGAAAGGTCTGAGCTGGATGTGATGGCCCATATGGACTCCAGCTTACACATCCACATCTACAGGAAGGTCTAGAGCCTGGATGTGTCCCCATATGGAGTCCCAGCTTACTACATCCACACAGTACAGGGAAGGTCTAGAGCCTGGATGTGATGGCCCATATGGAGTCCGGCTTACTACATCTACATCAGTTACATCAAGGAAAGGTCTAGAGCCTGGATGTGGTGAGCCATATGGAGTCCAGCTTACTTCATACACATCAGTACAGTGAAAGGTTTAGATCCTGGATGAGATGGCCCATAAGAAGTCCAGCTTACTACATCCACATCAGTACAGGGAAAGGTCTAGAGCCTGGATGTGATGGCCTATATGGAGTCCAGCTTACTACATCAACATCAGTACAGGGAAAGGTCTAGAGCCTGGATGTGGGAGCCAATATGGAGTCCAGCTTACTTCATACACATCAGTACAGGGAAAGGTTTAGAGCCTGGATGATGTGATGGCCCATATGGAGTCCAGCTTACTACATCCACATCAGTACAGGGAAAGGTCTAGAGCCTGGATGTGATGGCCCATATGGAGTCCAGCTTACTACATCCACATCAGTACAGGGAAAGGTCTAGAGCCTGGATGTGATGGCCCATATGGAGTCCAGCTTACTACATCCACATCAGTAACATCAGGGAAAGGTCTAGAGCCTGGATGTGATGGCCCATATGGAGTCCAGCTTACTACATCCACATCAGTACAGGGAAAGGTCTAGAGCCTGGATGTGAAGGCCCATATGGAGTCCAGCTCACTACATTTCCATCAGTAAAGGGAAGGGTCTAGAGCCTGGATGTGATGGCCCATATGGACTCCAGCTTACTACATCCACATCAGTACAGGGAAAGGTCTAGAGCCTGGATGTGATGGCCCATATGGAGTCCAGCTTACTACATCCACATCAGTACAGGGAAAGGTCTAGAGCCTGGATGTTATGGCCCATATGGAGTCCAGCTTACTACATCCACATCAGTTACATCAAGGAAAGGTCTAGAGCCTGGATGTAGTGAGCCATATGGAGTCCAGCTTACTTCATACACATCAGTACAGGGAAAGGTTTAGAGCCTGGATGTGATGGCCCATATGGAGTCCAGCTTACTACATCCACATCAGTACAGGGAAAGGTCTAGAACCTGGATGTGATGGCCTATATGGAGTCCAGCTTACTACATCAACATCAGTACAGGGAAAGGTCTAGAGCCTGGATGTGATGGCCCATATGGAGTCCAGCTTACTACATCCACAGCAGTTACATCAAGAAAAGTTCTAGAGCCTGGATGTGACGACCCATATGGAGTCCAGCTTACAACATCCACATCAGTACAGGGAAAGGTCTAGAGCCTGGATGTGACGCCTATATGGAGTCCGGCTTACTACATCCACATCAGTACAGGGAAGGGTCTAGAGCCTGGATGTGCCGCCCATATGGAGTCCAGCTTACTACATCCACATCAGTACAGGGAAAGGTCTAGAGCCTGGATGTGATGGCCCATATGGAGCCCAGCTTACTACATCCACATCAGTAACATCAGGGGAAAAGGGCTGAGCCTGGATGTGATGGTCCATATGGATCCCTGCTTACTACATCCACATCAGTACAGGGAAAGGTATAGAGCCTGGATGTGAAGGCCCATATGGAGTCCAGCTCACTACATTTACATCAGTAAAGGGAAGGGTCTAGAGCCTGGATGTGATGGCCCATATGGACTCCAGCTTACTACATCCACATCAGTACAGGGAAGGGTCTAGAGCCTGGATGATGTGATGGCCCATATGGAGTCCAGCTTACTACATCCACATCAGTACAGGGAAAGGGTCTAGAGCCTGGATGTGATGGCCATATTGAGTCCAGCTTACTACATCTACATCAGTTACATCAGGGAAAGGTCTAGAGCCTGATTGGTGAGCCATATGAGTCCAGCTTACTTCAATCACATCAGTACACAGGGAAAGGTCTTAGAGCCTGGATGTGATGGCCCATATGAAGTCCAGCTTACTACATCCACATCAGTACAGGGAAAGGATTAGAGCCTGGATGTGATGGCCCATATGGAGTCCAGCTTACTACATCCACATCAGTACAGGGAAAGGTCTAGAGCCTGGATGTGCCGCCCATATGGAGCCCAGCTTACTACATCCACATCAGTTACAGGAAGGGTCTAGAGCTGAGTGTTTCGCCCAATGAGTCCGCTTAAACATCCACATCAGTACAGGAAAGGTCTAGACCTTGGATGTGATGGCCTTATGGACTCCACTATACATCAACAGTCAGTACATGTGAAAGGTCTCGACTGGATGTGATGGCCCATATGGACCAGCTTACTCCCAGCAGTTACATCAAGAAAAGTTCTAGAGCCTGGATGTGACGACCCATATGGAGTCCAGCTTACTACATCCACATCATACAGGGAAAGGTCTAGAGCCTGGATGTGACGCCTATATGGAGTCCGGCTTACTACATCCACATCAGTACAGGGAAGGTCTAGAGCCTGGATTGTGCCGCCCATATGGAGTCCAGCTTACTACATCACATCAGTAACAGGAAAAAGGGCTTAGAGCCTGGATGTTATGGCCCATATGGCCCAGCTTATACTTCCACATCAAACATCAAGGAAAGGTCTAGAGCCTGGATGTGATGGCCACATGGAGCCAGCTTACTACATCCACATCAGTAACAGGGAAAGGTCTAGATCCTGGATGTGAAGGCCCATATGGAGTCCAGCTCACTACATTTACATCAGTAAAGGGAATGGTCTAGAGCCTGGATGTGATGGCCCATATGGACTCCAGCTTACTACATCCACATCAGTCACAGGGAAGGGTCTAGAGCCTGGATGTGACTGTCCATATGGAGTCCAGCTTACTACATCCACATCAGTACAGGGAATGGTCTAGAGCCTGGATGTGATGGTCCATATGGAGCCCAGCTTACTACATCCACAGCAGTTACATCAGGGAAAGGTCTAGAGTCTGGATGTGATGGCCCATATGGAGCCCAGCTTAATACATCCACATCAGAAAGCTGAAGTGGAAAAATGTCTTTGGC